>OU342430.1:4200000-4450000 GCA_910589575.2 Carcina quercana
ACCTAGAGTGCTATAGTCTAAGGACTAACAAGTTAAAGCGTTCAAAAAGAACTAGAAACCGACTTCAACTGCCCTAAAAGTCTACTTTTATTAAGGAAAATTTAAGATGTATATTGTTTTCTCATGGATTCCATTCTAAGAACCGGACCAAATTGAAATGGGACCACATGGAAAGCATCAGCTTTCAAATAATAAAGAATCATCCAAATCGGTTCACCCAGTGAAAAGCTCTGAGGTAACAAACATTTAACTAATAGAATAGAATAGAAATAATTTATTCGGCATACAGATTACAGTACAGTTAAAACATTAATTTTAAATTTGCTCTGCTGCACTGCAACGCCGAAATACACACTTAACATTCCCAGTCTCAAAAACTACTGAACCAATTTTGATGAAACTTGCAGTCTTCCCTAAGTTTTACAATACCTAGGTAAACAAAAAAGGGATTATTTAAATCGAACTTGTAGTTCCGGATATATAAAAAATAAATTAAATAAAATAGCCTTTATTGCTGAACTAATTTTTTGTTACAATTTTCTTTAAAATATGCTTACTTTATACGTTACTTATCTTTTTATATTAAGTATCAGTAACCGGTCGTTCCTACATTTCAGCTTGTCTTTCGACATAGGCCTCCTCTAAGGATTTCCACTCTATTCTATCTTTCGCTATGCGGGTCCATGTTGGACCCGCCACTTGTCTGATGTCGTCCTCCCATCTTCTAGTCTGTCTGCCTCTTTTTCTTTTGCTATCTCGTGGTTGCCATTCAGTTATTAGTCTTGTCCATTTCTACATACTCTATTTCTCCATTATTTACTGTTATGGGCTCTGTTTGTGAGGAATTTGACATTACTTTTGTTTTCGTTAAGTTCGTTGACAGGCCTGCTTTTTCGCTCTCTTCCGCTAACTGTTGGAACATTGTCTGTAGGGTTTTCGGGTTTTCCGAAAGTAAGATCAGGTTGTCTGCAAAGCGTAGGTGACTCAGCTTTTTGCCATTTATATTTAGTCCTTTATTCGTCCAATCCAGATTTGTGAATATCATTTCCAGGATAGCTGAAAATATTTTTGGTAAAATTGGGTCTCCCTGGCGTACCCCTCTCTCAATCGAAAATTCTTCGCCTGTAGATTCTAGCTTCCCTTGTGCGGTGCTTTTTGTGTATATGTTTTTCAGTATTCTTATGTATTTTGCATGTACGCCTTGTTTTTCCAGTGCGTCCCAGATAAATCTATGTTCGAGTGTGTCGAATGCTTTGTTGAAATCCACGAACCCTATGTGTGTTTTTCTTTTGTGTGTGTGTTCCGGATATATGCGAGGACAAATAAACATACACTTTAGAAATTTGGCACACTTCTTTAGAAGCTGGTATAGACTAACATATATGAAAACTGGGCAGTTCTGGAAATATTACATACATACAGGTCGCATTGATAACCTCTTTTTTTGAAGTCGGTTAAAAAACTGTAATTTCACGACACCTCACACAATAGAATAGACGAGTTAAAAATCCCGTCTTAAGTGTATGAGATGTATAACTGGGAAAAAATATTTCAAGTTTTTATTTGTCGACATGAATAATAATATCGTCGAAATCTATCGTATTTCCTACTGTCATACTTCATATTATACTATTATATTTTAAGTACCTCAAAAGGAAAAAAGGAATCCTTATAGGATCACTGTGATATCGAATACTCCAGTCTGCTGTCCCTTAGATCTGTCAAATAATGAAACTTATAGGTCAACGCAATAAAAAGATATAGCTGTATTTTAGACCATTTCCGTACAAAATGCAATGAACCCAAAATCTATACGGTATTTCCCGTTGACCTAATGTCTTGAAATTTGGCAAGAAGAAAGGTTTTACAGCACAACCATAGGAATAAATCTGAATTTTTTAATTGTAACACAGTAAAATTGATTTTTTAATGTTTACAAACTTAACTTCGTAATATGTAATTTAGCTTAGAATTTCATTTTCGGTAGAGCATTGTTGGGTGCATATTACCGTACCTATTATTTATGATTTTCAGTATGTCATTAATTCATATTCTGTACGGAATCCTCGGTGCACGAGTCCGACTTGCTCTTGACCGGTTTTTGAGTTGTTGGAGAGCCATTTCAAGCTCTTGCTGGCTGATCTCCGGGATATCTGTGTCGGGTCATATAGTCTCCGTAGCGATTTGTACATGCGATGTCCATATAACTTCTCGTTCTCTCTCAAGACTTTCAATAATAATAAATAACAAAAAATAATATAAAAAGCTTTTAAAAAAGTTATAAATAAACGGATGTCCATGCAATAAATGTTATGTTTTTTCTGTGTTTTTTTTTCTGTTTAGATATTTTACAGTGGTACGGAACCCTTTGTATGCGAGTCCGACTCGAACTTTAACATTAAAAAAATATTTGAAACATAAGTCACTTATTCATAAATCATATTTAATTATTTACACGTAACAAAACGTAACAACAACTAAGAATTTCAGGGAAAATGTTCTGTTCTAGAGATAAAATAAATTTCCTTAGAATTATTTGTCTTTATATTTGTTTATTTAGATCAATCTAAACATTAAAACTAACAGGTAAAACCATTATAGCTCGAGAAAGGGTATCTATCGATATATTTTTCCCACCACTATTAGTCGAAAAAATCGATAAAGCTTATTGACATCACTAATGCATGCTTACTTTATTTTTATACATATAATACACAGTATATAGTTGTGATATAGTGTACCCTGCCTCCCGAACCGAACTGTGCGAGAAGGACAGTTGAAGCTTTTTTTGGTATTTGCCTAGTTTTGCCGTGAAATTAAGGGTTTGGGATATAGCTGTTTTCTCAACGAAACGTTAGCCAAATTCAATCATTTTGATCTTATTCTCTTTATCAAAGAATAATCTAGGCCCGTTGGTTTTGCTTTTTCTGAAAATGTTACGTTTACTCTAAATAATGAGTACCATAAGTTGAAAGAAATTTTTTCTGAAATTTTGAGTTTTGAGATGCCCATAATTCTAATTGTAGACAAAATATTGAAAAAAGCAAAACCAACGGGCCTAGATTATTCTTTGATAAAGAGAATAAGATCAAAATGATTGAATTTGGCTAACGTTTCGTTGAGAAAACAGCTATATCCCAAACCCTTAATTTCATATGAAATTTTTTATCTGCTGTTCCCTCTTAAGAGTTCCGTACCTCACAATGAAAAAAATAACCCTAATAAGGTCACTTAGTTTTCTGCCTGCCTGTCTAGGCTCTTTTCTCAGTAACACGTCGAAGTATCGAATTGAAATTAATATCAAGTACTTAATTCAGGGTTGAGAACCCAAAGTGCATAAAATATCTCCCTCTGTACCCAATCATAATATATCTCCCTCTGTACCCAATCATAATAATCCGCCAATGCTATGATCATAATTGGCTGCATTAGTCCACTGTTGAACATGCTTCTCCTCCATCTACGTTGGACTTTTCATGAGCTATAATAATAACGATTGGCAGTTTAGTGACTACTGTAATATACTGTTGTTACTTAGGTACCAGTAGAAGCTGCTGCTCGTTGCGTCTGAATATTTTTTAACCGATTTCAAAAAAGGAGGAGGTTCACAATTCGGCGGGTATCTTTTTTTATGTTACCTTAGAACTTTCGACTGCGTAAACCGATTTTGATGATTCTTTTTTTATTTGAAAGATGGTGCTTTCCGTGTGGTCCAGTCCTGACAATGGCATCCATGATAAAAGCATATAAATCTTAAATTTCTTGTAGACTTTTACAGACAGTTGAAATCGGTTTCTAGTTCTTTTTGAACTTGTTAACTTGCTAACTTTGGTACTTTTTCTACTCCCGCGGAATGTATCGTTACTTATTATTATTAGAAAACCAAGTTTACTGTCTATTATAATTCTATTTCAAATCGAGATGTTTGTTAGTCTATAAAAACAGCTCAAACAGGCATCCCTCGTGAAGCTCTAGCAAAGTAATTGTTAACAGTACAAAAGACCCTGTCACAATCCAATTAACATAAATAGTCGTCATTGTTTGCACTCAAGTATTCTCTTTGATATTTTGTTTAGCTAGGACTTCGAGTTGCTAGTTTACTTCGGAATTTATAAAAAAGGAAATTCGATAACGTAGATTTTATTACGAATACTTATACTGACTTTTTTTACAAAGTATAGATCAACGCTTGGCCACGATCTCACCTGATGGTAAGCGACGATGTGGCCTACGATGGTGCGCGTTGGTCTAGAAGGCGCCTATTCACCGTCGACTTGAAGACACCCAAGTTATAGTTTTCAGGGAATACAGACGCCGGCAGCGCATTCCACTCCCTGGCTGTACGCATGATAAAATTAGAAGCAAAGCGCTTAGTGCGAGCCATAGGGATGTCAACTACGTACTGGTGGAGCCCTGATGTTCGTCTGTTGGATAAGCTACTAAGTTGACTACTTTAGCTGAGTTGTTGCTATTAACAAATTAACTACACTCATATTTTTAACGCGATTTGTATTTAAGTATTTAAGATATACTCAACTTAAGGCATCTCAAGGCTTGGTTTATTAAACAGACAAAATAGGACCGACAAAGATGTTTGCCAACCTCTATGTCAATCCGTTTTGCGTAAAGGCAATGTTTCGCATATAGGGTTTTATGCGTCGGAACGCCTGCTATGTACCATAAACCGGTATGTACCATAGCGTAAAATATTAACTAGACATATGTACTAGTATATATGTAGTAGCAATAGAAAAAAGTAATTGATTTAATTGTATAATATACAAACACTAAACATATATATATATATATATATGTTTAGTGTTCGAAGAGTCACAATCTTTTTGTCTAAGATTGCGTAATGACTTAGAGATAAATCGACATAATATAATCGGCATCGACAATGTTCGCGGAGGCGTAGATGAATGGCTTCCATGCAATCATCAGGAAACGCTGCGCCTCCCTGCAGCGCCGCTGTCGGGGGAGCACAAACATCATCCTGAATGTACTGAGGGACAGGTGGGACTCCCCGCTGCTAGTGACTAGTTACCTGGCAGAGGGTATGGTCTTGATCTGCCCAACTGATGTTAGTGTAAATTAGAGCTTATTTCTAACACTAGTTTAAAACTGACTTTATTTTATTTACTAATAAAAAATATGGAATTTGTCTGATAAAAATAAATATTTAAAAAATGAAAATAAACTGTGTGAGAATGAAATCTTCCTCTGTTTTTAATCTGTGTTTATAAAATTTTCACAGTCTGTTTATTCACTAAGTCGTTAAGTTGAAATATTATAAGAATCTTTCAAGTCAAATTACGTTTTAAATTCGAGTACATTGCCTTTGTCTTTGTCTTCAAAACTACGTCGTCATACATCTGCGTCGGTTACGCAATCTCGTAGGCACAACTGCGTAGAAGGCAACTGCGTAGCACTCCTGTAGCACCAGCTACGCCGTAGAGCCACCCTTTTAGGTAATGTACTACCGCTATGTTTTCTTAATACGATCGCTTTTAAGGTTCCGCAGGCAAAAAAGGAATTACTATAATACTGTCCATTCCATGTAGAGGTAATATATATCCTATTGGAAATTTCCGATATCCACTTGGCCGGCTTTCACGGTTCACAACATATACGCAAATGTAGCCATAAAACCTGAACGTGACTTTCAAGAAATCATTCCTATATTGTACTTTCAGTTTGTTTCGCTCATGTTCTCATAATGTTTTCAGAGTCGAACTACATGCAGGGATTAGGAGTCACAAAGCCAGCCACAAGTAGGGACTTGGAGCCACTTTTTAACCTGAATTGTCAATTAGGAGGATGATGTGTATAGTACATATGTTTTTGCAACTTTTTAGGGTTCGTAACGCGACCCTACCGTGGTGGTAGGGTCCCCTTCGGCCGATAAGGTGTAACTTTAGAACCGTAATAATTATATATGTACTTTGAAATTTTACAGAGTGGGCTGTTTATTACTGTGACCACTTTAACAATAAACAAAAGTTACAAATAGAAAAGTCCAAATATAAACATGGTCTGGGGCATTTTTGGTACAATATTGTACGTTGAAAAGTAACCCTTCATCTGCGAGTCCAACTCGCACTTAGCTGGTTTCCAAACCTATATCACATTTAAAAAGATTACCTGATAAACCTGTCATACCTACTGTTACGCGAGAATCACTTCGCATAGATATGTAGACTATTGCTACGAGACAATAAAAGAGCAATACACCTCGCTCAGCGCTCAGGGCCTAAAATTGTAAAACCCTTTTTTGCTACCACGCAACTCTTACTATTTCTGACGCCACTGCTGACATGGTAAATCGGTAAACACATCTCTGCACTTCAATTTAATTAATTTATAACTAGTGTCTCTGTGAGCTGTAGACCTCGCTGTATTTGCATAATTTGAAACTGAATAAATATTCCCCCCGCAAATAAAGTTTTTTCATTATCCCCCTGAAATTTACGCAACTTAACAAAAAAGTTCCGTTACATTTTTGTGAATTTTCCGAAATGACTGTAATATGAATTTTTTCGTTGTCAACCGCTATATCTCCGTCATTTTGAAAAAACTCAAAAATTCGAAATTGACAAAATTCCACATTATATGCTCAAAAATTTCACGAGATTCGGTTTATCCCCCTGAAATTTACGCATCTTAATAAAGTTAACAAAAAGTTCCATTACATTTTTGTGAATTTTTCTAAATGACTGTAATGTGAATTTTTTACTATGTCAACCCCTATCTCAGCCATTTTGAAAAAAACTCAATAATCCGAATTGACAAAGTTCCATATAATTATTATATGCTCAAAAATTTCACGAGATTCGTTTGAGAAATGCGACCTGTAGATTAGAACAGCCGGACATCCGCCGTCCGGACAAAGCATTTTGTCCAAGCTGAAACGGAGACGCTTTGCACGCGCGTCAAGGACTTAGTTTCCCTCAAATAATTCCAAATGGTTGTCCGACATATTTTTTATGACAGAATAACTATTAGATTATGGCTTTGTACATAGCACACACATGTGTTTGATACTCAGTTGCTCGAACACTGATCACAGTCCTGAACGTTGCCAGAATATATTAATTACGTCGTCGTAATGTACTGAATACCGACTAGGTTAGATATATTGATTGTCCGTATAGCTACTTTCATATGTATTGATCTATTCCGATCGAACGAGCAGTTCTCATACATACATTACTTACTGAAGTCCACGCGGGCGAAGCTGCGGGCAGAAGCTGGTAATCTATAAACTAAAACCGAGGTCAGTAACCCGCATGCAACACGCATCTATCTCAAAATTATCTTCAAAATAATGAAACTCAAAATCCCCTACGGAAATCAATGATCTTATTTAATGTTATAACATATCGAACTACGCGATCTAATCTGGCGGCCGGAGGGATTTAGTCGTCTAATTTGACGAATTAACTAAATTTTGTGATTAAGTCTGGCGCGTCTTTTTTTCATAACGGCACTATGTGGCCCTTTACTTCTAAAAGGTTTCAAACCATGGATACTCAAGAGCAGAAGAAACAAAGAGAATCCTAAATGTTTGAAAATATTACATAAATATACAAAAATACACTCTCGGGAAGAAACAGTCTAAATTCTAAAGCCAAAAAAATATGTCCACAAAGCAAAGCATTTATAAACATACATATGTAGATAATTAGCAAAATCGATGACCAAGTTGATATCATCATCGGTCACATCAACATTAGGGCAGTCATAGATTCACGTACAACAATCCAAACCTAGGGCAGTTACCTTTTACCCGTACGGTAACAAAAGACATACGGTTACGAAACGCGGAGGCGACGATCCGGTTTGACCCGGTTACAATGGAACCATGAACCGAGTTCGAATGGGGCGTGTCTCGGAAAGCTACCGGCTGAAGTGAGCCCGGAAGCCCGGAAACAACTGTAGTTGTACGTATTACAACGACAACAATATTGTTGTAGTTGTTGTGGTTACGCACCAGGCCGTCAACTTTAATCGTGACTTTGTTGACAGTAATGAGGTTAATAGTTACAAATAACATTTACAAAATTGATAAATACGGAGTGATACTGTACTGTAGTGTATTTTGTTTGTCTTCGTTATCGTAACTTTATCTCAACGGGATAATCGTAATAAATTAATTAATCTAAATAATTAATCTAGATTTTCGATTTTAATAAAATCTTAAATTGTATTGCGGCGCACGGATTGAGCTATTTGAATTTAGCATTCAATCATAGCAATCAAAATCTAATATAAAATTAAAAATTTACCCCAACAATTAAACTAAACAAAAAATAAATTTTAATATCAACAATTACTTTTGTGAACATTATTAAACACTTTTGCGTAAACTCGTTGATTGATCAATGTACAGATTATTTATTCTGTAAATATTAACTCCGAAACTTCCCATTTATTTCCTTATCGCACAAATTAACTGTTCGTCAATCAAAAAACGGGCAGTCCATAAAAGAGCTTAAAAAAGAGACCTTTCTATTCATAGAGAAAAAGACAAAAACGTCCTTGAGCGAGATTCTATTCAATGCACATTAACTACTCTTAATTTTCGACCGAAATAGATCGTACCGAGTAAATAATTAGACTCACCTCACTGCGCGCGAATAACTCGAAGTGTCATGGATTACTTCCTGGTGTTGATGGAAGTGGAACTAGGAAATGATCATCAAATGGCGTCGGTAAACAAGATGGCCGACGCGGTACCGACTGCGAGCGCCGAGAGAAAGCGACTGAAGGCTGGGCGGGCGGAGGGAGCTAGTGATGTGCTCGGTTTATCGATGTTGTGTACGAAGCGGCGATGTAAACATGATGCAACTGACGCCATAGTGGCAGTTTTAATATATACAAATTATAGTAGTCAAACAGTGATTTTAGGAACGACAAACAAATCGGGCTAGTCACAATTTAAAATGCTTGTTATTGCCGAACAATTGAATGTTGCATAGTGATAGAAGATAAAACAGGACTCAGTTCGTTAAATCAATATGTGAGTGGTTACGTAAAAAGGGACCTCAAAGGGAAATAATTGATTTCGAGTATTTCACGTTTCAAGTTTTGCGTCCCTATGAGTTTCGCCTCGAATGCGGGGCTTAAATTTTTTAAACTGTGGCACCTAAAAATATTTTGATTAGACCAAAACAAAGATGAAAAACCACAGAATCCAAATTCATGAAAAAACGATAAGCCACTTCCAAATCCTTTTTTCGTAACCACTCACATAGTAAATAATTGTTAACTGATTTAAACTTAAGACTTCAACATCAGACTACTGTTTTAAACAGCAATTAAAAAGTCGTTATCAGCCCGAAATAAAAATAACTAAAATTAAATATCGACATCGACAATACAAGCGGACTCCCGTCACTAACAAGTAAACATATAGAGGCGCACGCCTGCCGGCCGGCTTCGCTCCTGTAGTATTATGGATGTTTTATCTCTATGTACAACGAGATCTCGACATTTCCCTAATTTATCGATTAGCACGCCACCCATCTCTAGCCCAACATCAGGGCCAGCATAAAAGTTCTCAGTCGAACAGTAATGGACGTTTCAGTGAGAAAAAATTCAGAATTCAGTATGAGGTAATAGAAGTACGTAGGTACATTGATAATAATAATATCTACGGCGTAGAACCTAAGGGCTGAGGACCGGAACACCCACGAATACGATTCTAAAAACGTTGGTCTATTAATATAGGTCATATTGAATGAATTGAGAGGGTCTTGGGAGGACTTAGATCGTCAAATACCTGAAGTGAAAAGGTTCATTTCTTCTACTTACAATTTATTCGGATATTGCTTCTTTAAATAGCATATTAATTAGGTTCAATCTACGAATAAATTCGTAGGGTTCAATGTTGAAAAGACTGGCCAAGAGCGTCTTGGATCACACAAGCTTTAGTAACAATAAATCTTTCTTAAGATTGACTCGACCTAGAGACATGATAATTAACATTGCTACAACGTAATATTGACTTTCGAGATCAAAATTTTTCTATGAAAAGTTTCTCGGTGCCTGCTGTATAACTTTAAATCTCTCTACCAAAATGGCAATTTATGTGCAGTAACGGAGATCTATATATTAATACAGACTAGTCAGAAGTTACGAAGACATTTCAAACATTGTATTGTAATCGATTTTAATGAATCGTTAAAGTTAATAGCTCAATGCACACATAATATATGATAGTGAAGATTTTTTTATGTAGATTCCACTGTATTCAATGCGCATAACCATTGTTGGATAAGCTGGGATTGTTGTCTGTGTCCATTGCAGTTTGTAGCTTGTAATTTTTTCTCACATGCGCAAGAGTAATGAATAAAAATAACATGTCAACTAAATTAATGGTTCCCAACCAGTGCTGCTTGAGGAAGTTAGAATATAGAATGTTAACGGTTAGGTTTTTGCATTCTTACTTCGAATTTTGTGGTCCCTCCATCGAAAAAGAACTTTCTAGTGGTCCCTGGGCGTAGAAAGTTTTGAAACCACTGCAATAAATCAATTGTTTATGTCCAATTGTCAATGGATCAAGGGGATCTTTCTCTGTCTCTGTCTATTCTCTTCAGGTTTTAGAGTGATAACGATAAGCTATACTAAGAGTATGCTAATAGACAAGCAATAAAATAATAGCATCATAAATTGAAGTGACTATTCGAAAAGTTTCCTCAGGACAAAGAAAAAGATCGATAATGATTGATGGACACAAGCCCGAATGGAAATGAGCGATATATTTTGTTTTTGCTGATACTATTTTTCCCAACCCAATTACTTCCTTCAAAAAGCATTTCGAATGTCTTTGACATACTCGTAGTTCAAACTGTTGTTTGTAATTTGTTATTTACGGCGTAACATGACTTCGAATCAGTAATTAATGCCATGTTTATTTGACTGATGTTAAATAACGACAAGGGTAATGTTTGGTATGAAAATAAGTAATTGTGATGCCTGATTATTTATGAGATATTTTTTATTCCTATTTTATGTGTGTTCTAACTATAGGAAATCCCATATGGAAAATTTTTCCCATTTGTCACGGCCGCGTATCAGGGAGGCCCGTAGCCAGCTGTGGACTTCAGCAGCTGATGATGAAGATGTAAGTGTCAGATTTTATTGAAACATCTCTACAAAAACAAAACATGTTATTTTTAGTCAGGAAACGTCCACCGCTGGACAGAGGACTCTCCCAGTGATTCCTTGAAATCCTTACTAGGTCCAAGAAGATTAAGAGGTCCATCTAGTAGGGAGACGGCCCGGTACTCGTTTCTCGGTACGAAGTCGCTGCTTAAAAACTCTTACTCCCCTTCTCCGGTTTTTGAGTGGTCTGTCACTGACTCGTCAAGCTATATCGGTGACCTCAGTTCGTCTGAGTTTCCTCATTCGGGATTTTATCACGTAGAGAAATTCCCAGTAACACTCGATACCAAGTTTGTGTTAATAAAGGCTAAAGTTCAAATTATCTAGGTTAACAGGGAAATTGAGAGCGCGAGAGAGCAAAATCATGTTTCCGGGGATTACCGAACATCAATTTATTTTTGTTTCCTCCAATCTATCTTATATCAAATTTCGGGGAACATTATCTGAAGTAACCGAAGTGTTTATGGTTGGAGTTTTATAATAATATTCACTGTTTTACTTGGCTTACTTTCCACTTGAAGGAAGGAAGCAAGTAACCAAGGAAATACCTTTTCCTTTTACTGTTTACTTTTTGATTGAAACTGTATTTCCTTCACACTTCTCCATCATCAGCCGAGAAACGTCCACTGCTGAACATGTTCATCCCGCATGACTGATCTCAAGCCGCTTTATGTGCTTTACAACCACGCGAACAAATCAGGAACAAACTTTTTAGGTTTCTCCGCCCCCAAGCAACTAAACTTTAAGTGGGTACTTTGTTTATTTGGACGAAGTTCTCAAGGCTTCTCCAACAAAGCTTTGATAAACGTGAGATTTTGTCAAGACCGAGTCTAAGATAAACGACAATGTTTTACCTCCTTATCGTTCGTTTTATCATAATTACTACTATGGATATGCTGGTTGGATGGTTGGTCCGTTTAGCCATCTTTAACGCAGCAGCGTAGCAAAAGATGGACGTAATTTTTGTCCCAAAGATAGTTTATTGGCCCTAGAGTGAAAAAGTCTACTTTTTTGCCACGGTAAAGTGGTATTATTTATGAATTGTATGCAGATGGAATTGACACAAGCAAAAACTAATTTTAATTAAAGCATTGTTATTTATTCTTATGTAGTCCTAATCTTAAGATACTTTAATCGACCAGGCCCTAATTGCCGACTACAGCGAAGCGAAAAGGAGGGTTATGTTGTATGTGTGTTCATCTATGCCCATATCGCAATAGCTACACATCGTATTATGACAAAATTATGAACCCATAGTTTTTGTTCACGAAGTCGTCCACGTGGACTTTGTAAAGTATCCCACAGGAACTACATGCTCGAAAGAGATAAAAAGTAGCCTATGCCCTTTCCCGGAGCTATTCAAAAAATCAAGTTATCAAAAACTCATTTTCGCATTTAAAATATTAGCAGGGATCGGACGCGTCGTTTTTGTCCGCGGGTAAATAACGCGGCTATATAACGATATTTAAAATCCAAAATGGCACGTAAAATGCAACCTAAAAATTAAAGGCTAAAACATCGTATTTGGTATTAAATGAAAGGTCTTGATATATACATTCCGCAAATACATACAACATTTAATTACTACATTACATATAAGTACTTAATATAAATTTTTGATTTTCGAACTGCGGCTATTACTCGTACGTTTCAGGTTGGATTTTACGAGAAGCTCTTTAACTTAACATCGTTTTATGTCCTATTATATTATCTTCAATTCAATGTGGTCTACTGTGTCAGCAATATCATGGAAAATTTCATCTGTTTGCTGGGTGCCGTCTCTATTTGCTCCTATACGGGGTGCGTGTCACGGTACACGGGCCGTACCATACACTGCCGAAGCGGTACCTCCAGGAGGCAGGTACACGACGCGAACTTGAAAACATCTCCACACTCATACACAAAATTCCCAGAGGTCATTTCAAAGTTGAATCCTGCTGTGTTCTAGCTTTAGGCTAAAAATCAAGCCTTCGGTATTACTTTAGGAAGAACCAGTAAATGTACACTGTCCTCTTAAATGTACCCAATAAAATAACGGAATTTACTAAGGAAAGCGTCCCTGGCGTTCTGCAAATCACCCCGGGGTTCACCCTTTCTTCTTTTTGACTATTCCGACTGAAAATTGATAGTTACATATCAAGATTTTGACTGTGATAAACTTACGCAAATTTTATCGGCGTATTAGAAAGATTCCAATTACATGTAAACCATCAATTTTTAATACTATCAAACAAATAATTAGCCAGGAGCAACTTAGGTACTTCGATCTCACGATAAATACGAATGCTTGTTGTGGAGAACTGGCAGCCTCATTATACCTTTTTGATACATATTGTTTTTGGTTTTTTATGCTGTTTTTGTTTTTATGTCAGAGTTTCAGTTTTGGAGTAAATGTCTTAACGTAAAGTTGGTTTTCCTTTCGTTAGAGACTTCCATCTAATATACAGTCCACTGTTCGGTAACATTTGGCCCAAACGAGCCGGATTTGAAAAATGTTTACCAGGTCAAAGGGTAAGGCAAAGGAATTGGTGAGTGACGATCACCCCATTCAAAGCTTTGGAGAGCCGCTCCCCCCAAAACAGTTACAGGCTTTGGGAGCGGATGATCCATCACGTCCCAGCAAGTCTTCAACCGTCGGCTCTCGGTCGAGTCGAAGCGATTCCATTAAAGTTCGCTGTTTGCAGGCTGAGGCCCGCCACGCAGCAAACGTGCTACAGGTTGCTAAGGAAAGAGGTAAGAAGGAAAAGGAAAGAGAGAGAGAGCTAGCGGCTCTTGAAATAGCGGCAAGTGAACGCGCGCTAGCTGTTGAACTCGCAGAAATTGCAAGTGACTCCCGGTTGTCGGTGCGCTCTTGGTTAGAGAGCCTGCCGGCCCACGTAGACGCTCCACCGCAACTAGTCCCTGGGAGCGCAAGAGCTCTTGTAGCTCATATAAACGAGGCTGTTCCACATTCATATGCCGCTACTGTTCCAGTGGCGGTTACAAATGTAACAGTTCCACCCGTGGAAACACTTCCATCTGTCTGTTTGAATCCTAACATCACGATACCACATCCCAATGTTGTTCCCGCAGTGGTCGAACCACCCCACCACAACGATGATATTAAAAATTTAGCTCAAATAATAACTTCAATAGCTACTAATAACAAACTGAGACACTTAGATCTTATGCCTTTTAGTGGCAAGCCGGTAGAATGGCTAGCGTTCAAAAAATCATTCGAGGACTCTAAAAATCATTTCTCACACAGGGATAACTTCGTGCGTCTGCGGTCCGCTCTCCGAGGGGAAGCCTCTCAGGCAGTGGCCGCATTGCTGCTGACTTCGCAGGACGCTGAGCAGGTCGTTCAGGCTTTAGAAGACCGCTTTGCCCGTCCAGAAATTATCGTACTAGAGGAGTTGGCCTCCATTCGAGCGCTACCAAGGTTACAGAGTGACATGAAAGATCTAAATTTAGTAGCCTGCAAAATCCAAAATCTTGTAGCCGTAATCAAACAATTAAATCAAATTCAATATCTTTATTCTCCCGAACTTTTCAACACAATTTTGTCTAAATTAACACCACTACAGCGTGCTCTTTGGTCACGTTACGCAGCTGAACATTCTTCTGGTGGGACGAAGCTTGAACTTCTGTCCAGTTACCTCAGCGATGAGGCGAGATATCACACTCAGTTTGGACTTCTACATCAGAGTTTTCAGTCCACATCAGATATCTCGAAAAGAAAAGGCACAGAAACTTGTCACCACACACATACTGAAAAGTATCACGACTCGGGAATATGCGGTTTCTGTAAGGGAAATCATTCTTTAACAGATTGTAAGGAATTTCGAAATACTTCGGCAGATGAAAGATTAGCATTAATTTTGAACAACAATCGTTGTTTTCGTTGCCTAGGAAATAAACGTCATAATTGGCGTTCATGTCGTTCGACTAGATGTGACATTGATGGTTGTCAACGTTTTCATCATCGACTACTACATGGTGCCAACATTCAGAAAAAAGTTGTTGACCAAAAAGAAGGAAACAATACTCCTTCCGAAAAATCCCTACCAAGTTCCAAGGTTCTCGACAGCAACTCGACCAACTCCACTTATGCTTGCACCCACGACCGACCTGAATTTCATAAAATTTTGTTAAAGGTCGTGCCCGTGGTTGTTAGTGGTCCTTTGGGTGACGTAGAAACGTTAGCCCTGTTGGATGATGGCTCAACCGTCACACTTATAGATTCGGATTTGGCTATGCAGATAGGGGTGAGTGGTCCTGAGGGCCACATTCGAGTTCATGGAGTAGGAGAGATGACCCGCGAAGACAAAATAAATTATGTCAGCTTCCAACTACGGGGCAAATTCTGCTCCAAGACGTACACAGTACGTAACGCTAGGGCTTTAAAGAACTTAAGTTTATCTAAACAGGCAGTCAGCTACCCTGATATTTCCAAATTTACTCACTTGTCGGAAATAGCTTCCGAGGTCTGTTTTGAAGAGGGCAGACCGATGGTTCTGCTCGGTGCTGAGGACTGGCATCTCACAATAGCTCGGGAAATCAAATCTGGGACATGTAATCAGCCAGTAGCAACTCGCACTCTCTTGGGCTGGGTGATTCATGGTGCAATTCACAGTAAGACGAAGCCAGTTGACTTCGTCAACCATACAACCACGGGAGAGACCTCCAGGCTTGAGGATCTAGATGTTTTAGTAAGAGAGCAGTTTAAGCTGGATGCCATCGGTATTTCCAAGTATCCATGCTCTTTTGGTTCTCAGCATGAACGCGCCATCCAAATTCTTGAGGATACTGTACGACGACAATCCGATGGTAGGTTTGAGGTTGGGCTGCCCTGGCGCGATGAGAGACCTGAGATACCTGATAGTTATTCGTTAGCGTTAAAGCGGTTCTTGTCACTGGAACGGAAAATGATTAGAGATCCGTGCTTCGCCGCGGCTTATCGGGAAAACATTGTCAGCACACTTAACAAAGGCTACGCAGAAGAATGTTCTGTTCTCCACGATCATCTTGTCGCAGAGGGCGTCACTAACTTCTGGTATCTACCGCATTTTGCTGTGGTCCACCCGAGAAAGAACAAGGTGCGAGTAGTTCACGATGCCGCCGCAAAAACCGCAGGAGTAAGTTTGAACACGCTTCTTTTGACAGGGCCTAATCTTCTTCAGTCGCTTTTAGGCATACTTTTTCGGTGGCGTGAGGGTCGCGTCGCCTTAATGGCGGATATTAAAGAGATGTTTCCTCAAATCAAAATAATAGAATCGGACAGGAACATGCAGCGTTTCTTGTGGCGTGATGGAGATCATCAAACTCCCATAAAAGAATTTCGTATGAGTTCGATGATCTTCGGAGCTGCTTCGAGCCCCTGCACGGCTATTTATCTTTTAAATAAAAATGCCGAGGAACACGCCGACCTATATCCAGTAGCTTCTCGCGAGGTTCTAAAGAACACGTATATGGACGATTACGTAGGAAGCGCACATAGTATTTCTGAAGCAGCTAATCTTGCTCGAGATATAGTTCAGCTTCATAAACTGGCAAAGTTTGAAATGCGTGGATGGATCTCTAATTATCCCGAAGCGTTGCGATTGATCCCGGATGATTTACACGCGTCCTCTCCGTCGGTCGTTCCTGTCATGGTACCAGCACCTACCTGTATTCGTACTCTAGGACTTTGTTGGGACACCCTTGAGGATACTCTAGGTTTCCGTCCGGAATTCCCTGAAAGTTTTCCTCCCACGTTGACTAAGAGGATTGCTCTGTCCCATGTGATGCGTCTTTTTGATCCGTTGGGCATCCTCTCACCTCTTACGATTCACGGTAGGATCCTCCTTCAGGAAATTTGGCGGTCAAATATCGGTTGGGATGAATCTTTACCCCCGATCCAGTACGAGCATTGGAGATCCTGGTATGAGTTAATTAAAAAACTTCAAGATTTAAGATGCGCCCGTTGGTATCTAGTCTCAGATTTCACGCCTATTGAACGCGAGCTGCATGTATTTGCTGACGCAAGTGAATCTGCGTACGCATGTGTTGCTTATTGGCGTTTTCTTGATATAAACGGACGCATACACATTTCATTGATAGCCAGCAAGGCTCGTGTGACACCGAATAAACCAGTCTCAATACCACG
The DNA here is from genome assembly GCA_910589575.2 of Carcina quercana. Lineage (NCBI taxonomy): Eukaryota > Metazoa > Arthropoda > Insecta > Lepidoptera > Depressariidae > Carcina > Carcina quercana. Next base: position 4,217,297 of record OU342430.1, read on the forward strand.
GCTTGAGCTCCAAGCAGCGCTTTTAGCTGTCCGTCTTGCGGACACCATTGTTTCGGAACATACCTTGGAGCCAACCCGTCGGTATTTTTGGACAGACTCTATGAATGTTCTGGGTTGGTTACGAACTGAAGGCCGTCGTTTGAAAACGTTCGTAGCCAACCGGGTGGGTGAAATTTCGGAAAGCTCTCGTGTCGCGGATTGGCGATGGGTACCTACGCATTTAAACGCTGCTGATGATGCTACGAGAGTGGGTGAAGGAGTTCCATCGAGGTGGTTCCTTGGCCCAACGTTTCTGCTTTTAGCTCCTGATCAGTGGCCTTCCGAAACATCATCCACCTTAGGTGATGAATGTCTTCAGGAGTTTAAGACCTCGGAAAGCATTCACGTAACGACGGCAGAATCTCCTCGTCTGTTATCTAATGCACTTGTGGCAAACCCGTCGCGTTTTTCAAACTGGTTGCGGATGGTGCGGGCGACAGCTCGTGCCCATCAGTTTATTAAGATCCTCCGCAAGCGTGCAAATTCTAAATTATGTGGGATTCCTTTGGCAAACACCTCCTATCACCGTCATCATAGTCATCATTCATCCTCATCGTCTCATTTTTGTACATCGTTAAAGTCGTTAGAGGCCGAAGATATATCAAAGGCGGAACAGCATATTTTTCGTCAAAGCCAGAGAGAATCATTCTCGGAAGAAGTAGAAACGCTTTGTAAGAATAACGAGATCGAAAGACGCAGCCGATTATGGAAGCTGTCCCCTTACCTGGACGCGGAAGGTATTATCCGTCTGCACGGCCGAATTGATACAGCGGACGTCCCAATTGCAGTGAAGCGCCCTATTGTCTTGGATGGCCGACACCGTGCTGTTCGTCTACTTCTTACTCATTATCATCGCGCAGCTGCCCACGCTCAGCCAAACTTGGTTATTAACGAAGTGCGCCAAAAATTTTGGATTCTTCGGCTCAGGACGACTGTACGCTCCATCGTTCTTCAATGTGCCTGGTGTGTGCTGAATAAATCAAAAGCCTTGGTTCCACCGATCGGCGATTTACCACCCGAAAGAGTAGCGCACCACCGACGTCCATTCACTTTCGTCGGGTTGGACTACATGGGCCCCGTTATTGTTACTGTCGGACGAAGACGTGAGAAGCGTTGGATAGCTCTTTTTACTTGTATGACTGTCAGGGCTATCCATTTAGAAATCGTCGCTAGTTTATCGTCTAGCAGCGCATTGATGGCTCTGAAACGCTTCATCTCTCGACGTGGAACACCCTCGAAGATATTCTCCGACAACGGGACTGCTTTTACTGGAGCTAACAAAGTTTGAAGGCCATGGCAGAAGCCGGTGCCAACAGTGGAATAGAGTGGAGTTTTCAACCTCCGGCCGCGCCCCATATGTCTGGTGTTTGGGAGAGACTAGTCCGGTCCGTGAAGACGGCGCTGCACGCTTTACTGCAGGAACGAGCGCCTAAAGAGGAGTTACTAGTCACTACGTTGATGGAAGTTGAGGCCCTTGTTAATAGCCGTCCTCTCACCCACCTGCCTGTGGATCCAGAATCTCCAGAAGCCCTCACCCCCTTCCACTTCATGTTAGGTTCATCTTCACCTTATCATTCAGTTCCCATTCAAACGGATAACGGCGACCTCCTCGGCCGAAATGACTGGCGAAAATCGCAACGACTCGCTGATATGTTTTGGGCACGTTGGGTTAAAGAGTACCTGCCGTCTCTTCTTCCGAGGAAATCGACCGTTCGTAGTATGTCACAGAGCGTGGCCGTCGGAGACTTGGTGCTGATCGTGGACCCCTCACTTCCCAGGGGAACCTGGCCCCGCGGTCGTATTGCTAAGGTTTTTCCTGGCCGGGATGGTATTGTAAGGGTAGCTGAGGTGGCCACCGCCGGGGGAAGCCTCCGCCGACCACTGACCAAGTTGGTGAAGCTGTCGGTCTCCGCAGTTTCTGACTGATGTGTCTTCGCCACAGAAGGGGAGGATGTGGAGAACTGGCAGCCTCATTATACCTTTTTGATACATATTGTTTTTGGTTTTTTATGCTGTTTTTGTTTTTATGTCAGAGTTTCAGTTTTGGAGTAAATGTCTTAACGTAAAGTTGGTTTTCCTTTCGTTAGAGACTTCCATCTAATATACAGTCCACTGTTCGGTAACACTTGTTATCCTGACTAGAAATTTGATAATTAGAATAATGATTATTATAGCAGCAATAGCTAACAGAGTTCAAATTCCTTTTACTTTTTGACTTCCTGCTGCTAATCAGCTCCTACTCCTGTTTCTGAAATTTAATTTTCTTTGTAAACTAATCCGTTCTCATGCCAACAGATTGTTAGATGCTTGTTTTTTCAGTTATGGGCTGGATGGACTGGGCTGGTCATGTCAGTTGTCAACCAAATGGATTCTAAGGAAATTCGAGGCGTGGAAAACCACGAAAGAAATAGTGGGACAAACTAGACTTGAATTCAATTCAAATATTCTATATTTGACTTGAACATTTACTAATATTAGACTTGAACTTCATAAGAAATAAGACTGGAGGTACATATATACTCGTACATAGCAAAAGAGATTTATTGACACATTTCGAAACATATTCATTTTCTTTATATCGCCCGCTATATTTTTATTAACTTTGTTTTAATGTTATCGTATGGACTGTACTTTCTAGCCGCCATCAAATCGCAATTTTGTTAATTAAAAGCCTCTTTCAGTCTGGCTGTGTCTGTACTAAACTAATTACTTAAATAAATTACTGAAACTAGAGGCCTGCCTTGAAAACAGGGTTTCACCAACACATACATAGGTACATGTGTGCTAATCTTGATATGAATGCTTTGGTATATAATAAACCAGCTTATTATACTCTCTGAGTGTAGTAGAAATCTGAGTTTTTATAAACCTGTAGAATAAATTAATACGTTCAAAAGGACTGAAAACAGTCTTAAATTGCACACCGTTTTAAAATCTATAAATAGATGTGAGGCAAATTTCAGCCCCCAAGTTTACAGCCTTAATGAAATATTTTATAGCTATAAAATAGCTTTATTTTATAGCAGCGTAATAATAATTTTCATTGCAGCACTTATTCGGCAAGCCATACGTCTTGCCTTCTCGATTATTTTTCTATCAACTGTGTGTCATAGTATAGCCAATATCACCATCATATCATCAACATCAACAGCCTATATACGTCCCCACTGCAGGGGCTCAGGCCTACTCTCCTACAGAGATTACTACAGAGACTCTCCTTTAGTCTTAAGTCAAACGCAATGTATATTGTACATGACTAAATAAACTGAAACAGAGAGTATGCGCCATAGTCCACCACGCGGGTCCAGTGCGGATTGGCGGACTTCACATGCCTGTTCAAGACATGCAGGTTTCCTCATATATTTTCCTTTACCGTTAAGCAATCGGATAATGTACTTGAATTGAAAAACAACTCACAGGTGCACGGCCGGATTCAAAACCAGGATCCTCAGATTGAGAGTCCGCACCTTAACCACTGCGCCACCGACGGTTTTGCCCATCCTATATCGATACATAATTCACACAAAAAATTCAGACTTTTAGGAATTGCGCTTGAAAACAATAGTCATTGTATTACGCCTGAAAACTCTTAAACCTTTTATTTAAGGATAAAACTTTAATGATATGTTTATGACGTAACCTTAATTATATGTTTAGTTATTTCCTTGCTTTAAAATACCATGTATTTAATGAAGACCGTGTGTGAGAGACAGACAAATACGGTTTCTTTGTTTGTCCACAGAACCTCAAATAGTTAATACATCGTTCACTTACGTAAGCACAAAAGGCAAAAGCCAATTAAAAGTTAGCACTGTTAGTCATATACTAATAGTTTTACAACATTTTGCGTAGTCTCTTCATATTGTTATCATGTGATATTTGTTTCTTTACTCAACATTTTTAATAGCATTAGAATTCTCGGGACCGGTCAGTATGGTATATCATGGACGAGGCCTAAGCCCAGCAGTGGACGTTTCCCGGCTGATTATGCAGGCTCTTTAATAGTTAAAGAATCACAAATTAAGCTGAAGCTTCATCTACGAGTATGTCCGTTAACAAAATCTGTTCATATCGAATTCCTATTCAATTTCGTTCAATTCCAAAAATGATATTACAAAACAGTATAAAAACGGTGCGTCTGATTCCAATTTCGTTATGATATAAATACAAATATTTGTTCTTACTTCAGTGTGAAGTCGACTTATCTTTTAATTGATTTTATTAATATTGAGTCTTCTTGTTTTTATTTACTACTAGCTTCCGCCCGCGACTTTGTCCGCGTGTAATTCAGGATGTATTCTACTTGTTCGATAGGCACAGGTGACGTATATGACAAATTATTATACCTACTATACAGCATAAGGTACAAAATAGTGTTTATTCTGTTACGTAGTCTAATAATTTAAAGAATAAAAAAATTTAATATCTGACGTAGTACATTCAAATAGTCTTCACACCAATATTAGAAACGCGAAAGTTTGTATATACGAATTTACATATTCTATGGTCGGTTGCTAGGCAACGCGTTTTTGTTATGCCAAAATTGCCCATGTAATCCCACTAATATTATAAGTGATTTTGGACAATTTACACAATATGTCTTTATAAACTATAGCCTATATGTTATTCTGATGTATAAGCTATGTTATTGTAAAGTTTCGTTCAAATACATTCAGTAGTTTTTCCGTGAAAGCGTCACAAACATCCAAACATCTAAACATCCAAACTTTCACACTTATAATATTAGTAGGATTTTGTAACAATATATTGTTAGAACTTCATTATCCGCTGCATGAGTGCACTGTCAGATGGGCTTTCCATTTGGATTTTTCATAATTTCCACGCCTGCCTGGCGGATTGGTGATACTCGTAGCAGTAAAATGTTGATGCTTAGGTAAATGCTATAATTTCATTTAGTCGCCTTAAATACCCACGGGATGAAATGGGAAGATAGTTTTCTCATGTTGGAACACACGGGTAGCCTAAAATTGATCGTGTGGCGAACTTTTTACCTGAAATATTTGAAATTGGAACTTGGCGATTATCACATTATGTTTTTAGTAGTTTAGATATAGAAACATATAATTCAAAATGTTTTATATGCTGAGATAGTTGCTATTTCATGGAGATTTTCTGCTTCTAAATTTAAATATACGCAACAATCATTGAACAGTGCAAGTCGCATTGCCCCCTTCTTTTTGTTTACCAACATTTTTCAGCCGGGAGGCCCCTCTGAACGGTCGATACATTCATCTCTGTCGAACGAATGTGGTCGATAGTGTCGTCTCGTTCGCACCCGCGATCGATGTGACCTTGACAGTGGGATGGGGACTTTTAGCTAGATATGAGTGTTCATTCTATAAGACGATTAGGGGTGTGAAATATGAAGACTTTGATAATGGACGGAAAATGAAAAGGGTAAGGATAAAGTACGAATTATCTTGCGTATCAATTCAGCTCTCATGTTTTGTATTTATAGGTATCATGTAAATATAAAATACACTTTATTGCACACAAAATAAGGAATTGAATACAGAAGACACACACATAAATAATGAGGCGACCTATATTGCTGACCACATTTTAATCAATCTATAGGTTAGGAAAATAAAGAAGAGAACCAATTATAATTACAATATGGATTGTACAATATTGTAACATGTATCATGAAAACATATAAATCCACAATCGCAAATCAATTTACCTCAAACTTCACGCTTGGGATAGTGACCGCTGTAATATGTCGTTGATGTACAAAAGCGCCGTTGCTCGTTTTCCTTAAAAATTTTCCTGGTCCGTTTTTCATGACACCCACGGAAAAAACAAAATGAGGTAACCGTAACCACCTGTCTCAAACGAATTCATGGCATAAAAACTATAATTTTATTTACACATGCTATTGAACTGGGTTCTAATCTATTTTCAACCAACTTCATTCTTCATTATGCTACTTTAAAACTAAAGATATTTAACATTACCACGATAAACCGTACAAAGCAAACAAAAGGTCCAAAACTATTTACCGGTTGGTAACAATTCGCTCAGTCTAGTGTCACATAATGTCAACATTTGACGTCCCATTGACTTTCGAGATCAAAGATTTTCTTTAAAAAATTTCAAAGCCCACTCTACATATAATATGACCATATTTAAACGTCTCTATTTTTGCCAAAACAAAAGAAAGTTTTTAAATATAAATAGCTCATTTTAAGCGAGCAATTTCTCACTCAACTTCAGTTCCGCAACTGACAAGAAGTAGCAATCAGATCCGCCCGTACAGAAATAGATTCCTACCGGGAACTGCATTGAAACCTCAGCTCATAGATCGATAGTCCCGGGGCCTGGACGTAAATGCAATAACTGAGTTCAGTTCAGGGCTTACAGTCCTGCGGAAAAGCGTTATTGAACCCACGTATATTGAACAGATATCATTCGGGACTGACCTATTTTTAAAACCAATTCCGATTTATTTCGTGTAGCTAAAAGATTTATTTTTAGTAGTTTCCCAAGACATCACTGTGTGAACGTTGAAACAACATTGGTGTGCTAATTAATTTTTTTTCCCAAAAAATATATCAACAAAATCATGTAGTCTGGTTTAATGGATGCCAGTTTATTTCTGTGGTAGCTAAATGGCTGTAATGTCTTTTTAAATGATTATTTATGTTAAGGAGATCCACCTCCATCAAAGTTACATACTAAATTTCTGTTGCCATAATCTTTTAAAATATAATAGCTGGATTTGTGCAGCAACTATCTAAAAATAGGACATCAGATTGTGATGTCGCGAAATGAGTATCATTAACATACAATTTCACAGTGAATCACAATTTTCATTTATAACACTTTTTTACGATTATTGTTCAAAGCGTCATCTATGAACCATTAGCTGTGTAACGGCTTTTGAAGCTAACTATAAAGTTGTAAATTACTGATATTTATTTCGCGACACTATAATTTCATCTCCTATGTTTAGGTAACTACTTATCAAAGCCAGCTATTCTATTTCAAAAGATTATGGCAACAGAAATTTAGTATGGAATCATTAGCAGAGGGATAACGTTAATATTATAAAACTTTAGTTTGGCATAAAATCAAACTGGAGCGTAAAAAATTGGGCCCAAACTGAACCTAATTACTTTCAGATAAGTGATTATGAGTAAGCTTTGGGTAATGAAGGTAGTATGTGCTGAGGCGTCGCTTGTGTGTACACTCGAGTACTAAAATATGTATCCACTTTTGAACCATGTCACATTCGCATTTAATTGACATTTCCTTCAACACACTGCATCGAAACAAGCAAGAGTGAATGTGGCATGATTCAAAAGTAGATACATATTTTTGTACTCGAGTGTACATACAAGTATATATATTGATTTCTCTTTTTAACAATACATCTATGCTTAACGATAATTTCACCGGAAATCTAATAAATGCTAAGGATTGTGCCTAAAACACCCTGGAGAAATATAGAAATTATGAAGTAAACCTTTAACATGATGAAAATGCATATAAACCACACAAAAAAGCATGAAATTTTGAAAATCGTTTTTATTAATATTACTTGACTAGAGTGCATTAAATTACAGACAAAAATATTGTTTCAACACAACAACTAAAATTGCATCTAGACTTTCAGGACGTCACGCGCTTGGCCGCTTATTAAAACTTTGTACATTTTTCAGGTATCCAAGTCAGACCTTAAGGACCTTAGCTTATGAAAATAGTATCTGTCGGTGCACTCGGTACACGCAACTCATTAGTATACGACTGAAAATCAAGCCCGGGATATCCGGATTCTATAACCAGATAAATTTAATTGAAGGCAAAGCTTTTTATTTTAATAATGAATTTCTATTATATACGCAAAATATACATTGCACATTCTTATTGGCAGCCTACATATTAAGGAGCGTATTTGATAACCAATGTGTATTTAAAATGAAATTCAAGGTAAAGCATTTGAATCTCATCTGATAACAAATCAAATTGAAGGCAAATCTCGTATTAGTATTCACGTAGTTCATCGAGATTCCACCTCGATCACAATGGGGGGCTATTACGTAAGTGACAAGTGAATGGATGCCGTTCTGTCACGCCGCGTGCTATCCTTTCAGGTCCTATTCAGGCTCCGGAGGGGGGAGGGAAGTCGATAGATCCGAGCATGCGTGGTTCAAACTCACCTCCATTCACGCATCGGGAGTATCTGCCTTAAGCCTTGGGAATAAGGGTGGGGTAGTTATTGCAGTGAGGTAGGACAAATATTGTATAAAAGTATTCTGGCGCGATTCACAGATATGTATAATTAAATTTGAGCCTTCGACGCAGTTTGTCATTCTAATGCTTGTTAAAATCAATTTTCAGTTTCATCAGCATCACCGACAGGCTGTTTGCAACAGCCTATATACGTCCCCACTGCAGGGGCTCAGGCCTTCTCTCCTACAGAGAGTGTATGGGACATAGTCCACCACGCGGGCCCAGTACGGATTAGTAGACTTCACACACACCTTTTAAATTTCTTCTCAGGAGTGTGTAGATTTCCTCACGATGTTTTCCTTTACCGGAATGTCAATAGTAATATTTATCATTCGTACATAAATTCCAAATAACAAATTTGAACTCATTGGTCCGTGCCAGGATCGAACCCAGGCCTCGATTTCTTGATTAGTTGCTTTTTCACGACTAAACTCCTAAACAGACATTGATGTTTAGCACGTATTGCAAGAAGTCGCTCCCGAGAAATTTTTAGAGTAAATGTGAAAGAAGTAGCAGGCAAAAAGCTTAAATTACAGAACAAATATACTTCTCATCAGAAAAATCGAAACACCTTGCAAGTTTATGTTTTGTAAGGATTATCAGAAAAAACTATGAAAATTTAATTTGAATTTAGAACGACATTATATACGATGATGATGATGATGATAAACGACATTTGACATATATTCCTAAATATACACATTCTTCTGATAATCCCTACAAAACATAAACTTGCAAGGTGTTTCGATTTTTCTGATGAGAAGTACCTATATGTAAACTAATATCGTATGGCGTTATCCCCACTTACCATCAGGTGAGTTGAATTGAAGGTCAATCGTGAGTGCAAGCAAACCCATTACAATATTTTCAATTTCCTGTTTCTATTTATAAATCTATTAGCGTTTGCTCTTGACTATGAAGTACCTTCCAACTACAAAGTTAAGTTTGTAAACATAAAAAAGCTATTTTTACTGTTGTAATTTCAAAAATCCTATGTTTTAAGATTTATTCCTGTTTTTTTAACCTAATGAGGCTGGCTAAAGCGTCGGTGGCGCAGTGGATAAGGCGCGGACTCTCAATCTGAGGGTACCGGGTTCGAATCCAGCCGTGTACCTATGAGTTGTTTTTCAATTCAAGTACATTATCCGATTGCTTAACGGTGAAGGAAAACATCGTGAGGAAACCTGCATGTCTTGAACAGGCATGTGAAGTCCGCCGATCCGCACTGGGCCCGCGTGGTGGACTATGGCCCATACACTCTCTGTAGGAGAGTAGGCCTGAGCCCCTCCAGTGGGGACATATATAGGCTGGTGATGATGAGGCCGGCTCTGCTACTTTTCATACCGGAACACAACAGTGCTATAAACACTACACTTTGTATGCAGACTTGGGTAGCATGATGGAAGCTAGCCAGATTTAAATAGAAAATGCTCTACCACCAACCAAACCGAGTACCCACTCGTAATCGAACCCGGGACATACGGAATGTTAATCCAAGCGTGTAAATATTAGGTCACGAAGGCGGTTAGGTTTCTTTTTGTAAATACGCTTACTTTAGTTTAATAACCTGTACAATAATGTTCTAGGTCACGCTACAGACAATTCGCCATGGGCTGTAGTCGAATTGCCATGTTTGTTGACATTTATTGGCGACGGGCCAGACGTCTGGCGAACATGGAACGTCGGCAGAGTAAGAATGGTTTGCTTCATTTGGTACGTTTACCTCATTGCCCTGAATATGTCTTGAAATGAGACGTAGTTGTGAGAAGCGTTCTTAGCACTACGTTCCAGTAAAGTATGTGATTTTGTTAAGTAATTTTTCAAATAATTCAAAGTGGCGTCGGACTGGCGCTCCTCCGATTCCGACCTCCCGCCTCCAATCTGGCAATTCCTCAAGAATCGCTATATTGATATATGAAAACCCCATAAAAATCTGTTCAGTAATTTTTGAGTTTATTGGGAACAGACAGACAGGTGAGGCAGGGGATTTTGTTGAATAATATGTTATGATGAGGGAACAAAAACATACAAAGCCTATCCTACTAAATAATACTTAATTTGGGTTTGCCGTAGTGTGGTAAAAGAAAGGCACAAGCTACGAGTATACGAAGGAAGCGAGTGTTTTTCAACTTCTCGTTTAAAAAGATCTAGACGGGTACCAAGTTATTACAACGTGCTTTGTACTGAACTTTGCTCAATTTTTACCTTTACGTTTTTGATAGGATATTTGTCAAACTCATATTATGATTAATAACTGTTTGTTGCATTTTTACAGCCAAACGGCTATACCGGTTTTGATGAAATTTTGGACGCGTAAAACATTGGTATGTAGAAACACACACTATAACCTTAATTTCGATAAATTATTCCTGCGGGATAACTTCTATTACAGTCAGACCAAATTGCAGAGAAAAGCTTGCATCATAATAACCGTTATTTCGTTTCCAGCACGTCATCATTGAGATGCAATGGTTGTGTGTATCAGTGCAATAGGTACATCTATCGCATGCACTCGCCGACCCACTTGCAGGTCAACCCCACCTTGCAGTGGTTAACCCTTCCCTCATCACCCTCCTCCCCCCTTACACCCCTACAATACACTTCAAACAAAACAAACAAACGACGAAACAAAAGAGGCATCATTGGAATAAGTATTATGAGCGTGTGTAAGCTGGTATATAACTATATTTTTGCCACACGGAACTTACAGTCACGTTATAGTCGAATTAAAAGTTATGACGTAAAGAAAAGACCAAAAAATGACTTCGCAAATGTGTTGAAAAACGTCGTATGAAACGCGTGAGCTCTGCTCATAATGAGCAACTTAGCTCACTTGTATTATAATGTACTATTATAAAACGGATCTCATCAATTCCCCGGGGAAACTCTAAGACCTAGACTTTAGATGACATCAAAGGTTATCTTAAGGGTTTCATACTAAATGTTATTATAAATGGGAATAAGATAAAGCAGTCAGCGTCCACATTTACTCTGTATCAGTCGTACCTATATAAATATTTAAGATGAAGCGGACTGCGGTTTTGATTTGTGCAATTTTTACAGTTTTAGCTGGTAAGTAGTAAAGTTCCACTTTACTGCGTTCGATTTATAAGGATTACAGACTAGAAAGTCCCGCCTTAGCGCCCCATTTTATGCACCCCAACCTAGAACCTGTATAACCTAACCTAGAACTAGAGTTCAGAGTACGGGGCGTGTGTGTACGATACTGACAAGTGTCACACCTTCAACAAATTCTGACTGTGTGTAAGAAGCTAACCAGTGTAGTGATTTTCCTAGAATCCGTTTCGTTTCGCTCCGACTACGAATACTTCGAGGAGGTGGACGGTTGGCTTAAGCTGTACCTTTTCCCGCTCACCTGGAGAGATGCTCGATTCCGCTGCCAACTGGAAGGTGAATAATTGTTTTCTTGTTTGTTCAAAGGCCATTATTATTAATTCTCAGTTTGAGAATAAGGCACAAATCACAAAGGTGAAAATATGCAGGTGATGTGCAGCAGGGCACCAGCATGTAACTATGTAATAACGTCTTACTGTCAAGCGTGGTGAATACGGCCCTGCACGGACAATCCGACATGGCGATCTATGAAGGAAGCTCATGCACTTCCAACCGAGGTGTGGTCCCAGTGGTCTCGGATGGTGTTAAATTACGATAATTAACGAAATGAAGCAGTACCTTAAAATGTTTTCTACCAGCTAAATAAAAAGTGGTTATGGTTTTCAAAACAATCTCATCAAATGAATGGCAATGTATAGGTACGAGTACTTACAATATATTTGTTTTCCGATCCCCAGGCACGGTCTTGGCTTCCCCACTCCATGAAGGTTTTCATCATTCCATGGTTCAACTGTTGAAGAACAGCAATCAAACACCTCGGACCTTGTTCACTGGAATACACTCCATATTCTCCAATACTGATTACTTCTCCGTTGAAGGTAATTAATTACAACACAAATTTTAATAAAAAAGAACAGACTTTCGCACTAAAATTTATGAAATAATTTAAAAAAATTACGATTATACATTTTTGAGGTCGACGGCCAATAATTGCTTCTGCAGCGTCAAACTAAAAGAAATAATTTGTTTCCTATACCTTTTCACCAGTCTAGATTATCACAACGTAACATATTATAAAACAAAGTCTCCCGCCGCGTCTGTCTGTTCGCGAAAATCTCAAAAACTGCTGAACGGATTTTCATGCGGATTTGATTTATCGACGGAGTAATTCCAGAGGAAGCTTTAGGTGTATAATTCATTAAGATTTTGTGTAAATTGGTTGAAATGTAACGATAATTGTTGAAGATGTCGAAAAAAATAAATCCATCGAAAACGCTCCCCCCAAAAATTCTTTGATGTAACAAAACAATGTATGGTTGGATTTTTGATTAATTTTGACCAAAAAAAACACCCTGAGGAGCACGAGAATGTTTTGCCGTGCCATTTTCTTGGACTTTAGTATGTTAGCTCATAGTTTTTCCCCAGGAACCCCACTCTCCAGTATTCCCGTCACATGGGCACCGAACGAGCCTGACAACTACCACAGCAATGAGAATTGTTTGGCTCTGGATGCAGACGGGACTGTTTCAGACGTCAGCTGCGAGGATCTTTATCGTTTTATTTGCTATAAGAAGAGGACAGACGACATGAAAGTTACTGAATGTGGCACTATAGATCCAGGTGAGTGAATCATGGAATAATTCAATCATTTGACAACATAGCATATGTCGTGGCATCAATCAAATTCATACGTCTAATACCCTTCCCATGTTAGATCACCGCACCGGATGGTATTTCCATGTTGGGTAGGCCATAGTCACCACGCTTAGCAAGCAGATAGGGCAGTGAGCAGTTATGCGAAAAAGACTTCTTGGGGGCTCATCAACCAATCGTTATCGACTTGATTGTGCGTAACCTACCAAGTATTAGTTCCCGTGGGATATTTTCTGAAATCCACACAGACGAAACCGCGCGCAAATTATTAAATACGTCAACATCTACGTACACTTTTTAATTTCTTACTACCCCTTTCTCCTTTTACGATACGCGTAGCTACTAGGTACGGTATAACGTGCGGTGATCCTAGTAAACAGAAGGGGAGAAACAACATGTCATGAACAGTCATGAGATCGATATGAATCAAGAATTTGAACCATAGGTTTCTTAATTCTGACAGCAGTATGTATCTTATCTAATTAAAAAATTTACACCATTAATAATCCATAACTAACATTCATGTGAAAGACGACATTTACTCGATATCATGTCAGATGTTCCCGTTTTTATAGAATTTTTAATTGACTAGAGGGATTCCTCCCTCCTTCCTATATCCTTCTAAGGAAGGAATATGGCCACAGACCAGAACAATAACAAGTTATAAGTGCTAAGTGGGTGTGGATTGCATATCTTGGTTATCCCCGCATGTCGGGTAAGCCCCTCAGCGAGATAGAGAAAGAGACAGAGAGCAAGTAGCGACAGACGTCTCCAAATACAGTGTATAGTTCACTTCTAACGGCCTTTGGGAAAGGTCGTGATGCATATGCATAGTTGTAGGAGTTCGCTAGTTAAAAATACGTGTATCCTTTTAACAGCATACCACTTGGAACCTACAACAGGCAGCTGCTACAAGTTCCACAGCACCCCCAGCAACTGGACGCGCGCGTTCATGACCTGTGCAGCCGAAGGGGGATACCTCGCCATCATCAACAGTGAGGACGAAGCGCAGATATTCGCGCAAATGTTCGCGAAGCATCCAAACAACACCGCTCCTTTACATAAAGACAGGTTGTACTTGGGATTCCTTGATTGGAACGAAACAGGATCTTGGTTCACGATCCAAGGTAAGAAATGATAAATCAAGTTTTTGACTGAAGTTTACAGCCATTATTTGTAATAACCAATAATATTATAGGGCAAACCCTAGAAGAGGCCGGGTATCCGATATGGAACGTAGGGGAGCCCAACAACATAGTGGACAAGTGGACTAACTTCGAGGGCGAGCACTGCGGCTCCATGTACACAAACGGCCGCCTCAACGACAAGTGGTGCCGGCACTTGCTCGTCTTCATATGTGAGAAGGATCCTAACAGTTTACGAGATTCATACTCTTTGAAACATTTGCGTTTACAATAGGCAATTTTTATTCTTTTATTTATTCATATTTATTTAAGAAAAACATACAGTTTTCAATGACATACAAAATGATGTAAAAGAATTTTCTAACGCACTAACCAATTAAGCTTCCTCAGATTAATATATCTTACACAGTTTATTATATAGTAAAACATACAATTTACAAATAATAATAAAAAGTATATATAAGCTAAACTAAAAGCTACAAGTGATTTTATTAAAAAGTGTATATTCTGGTCTAATTTTATGTGTACATAAACATTAACAACGCTCGAAACAAGCAAAACTTAACATAGGAAACATAGATGGCGTCAATAAAGTGACATTTGACGTTGTCACTTCCGATCCGATCCGATCCACTGCACCACCAGCCAGCAGTTCTGCCACAAGGACTCGAAGGGGCGTCCATCCAGTATTGGTGAGCGTTGGGATGGCTATCTGTGCGTGTCTCGTTTCTACACGGGAGTAACGTATCTGCGATTATGCATTGGGTTTGCTGGATCAAGCTCCCGTCAGCTTACTATCACGTACACGGTAATAGCGTGGCGATACGAGACACGCGGTGCTGCTAACCCAACCCTGTCCACACTACATGGGCTCCGTACTTCTGTCCGAGCAACCGGCGTGCAGGTAAATAGGGAGTAGGGTAATGTAATAAGTTTATCAGCTGCAGTTCTGGAAAGGGCTGGGACAGGATTTGAGTCGACCCGGATACTAGCACGGTATAGTCGGGGAGTATAGATTCTATAATTGGTGTGTAATATATAATTAGGAGTTTGATTGGGAACTGCTGCTATGGATACGTTTCAGTTGACAGACGCGACTTGGATGCTGGTCTTGGCTGGGTCTGGCCTTTTGGCTTAGTTTTCTTCTTCCAGCACCTTTTCAGAATTGGTTTCGTCTGCCTTGTATCCTCTTTGCTTTTGTATCAACAGCCAAATGTAAGTCATGTCTTCTTGATAGAGTGCGTCCCTGTCTTCACTGGGTACGGGGTCTGAGTCTCAGTCTGCATTGAGTTCGTACGCGAGTTCTCCTCACAGAGTCCTTTGACACCATTGACACCACTCTGTCACTACTGACACCACTGGTACCCTAACACTTATGCACTGCACTGTACTACCACCTTATTTCTTCTGCCGGTTGTCTTTCCTTCGCTTTTGTTCACTTTTTGCTCTGCTCAGATCAATCAAAGCATTTGACGTTGTCACTTAGTACAAAAATAATGATTTTGTGCAATTAAACTAAAAGCAAATAAATAATTCTAGTATTTTTCGATATATCTTTAGATTATTCCTAGATTTTTCAAATAGTGTACATGTGCAGGCCGCCTTGACACATCTCTTTTAATAATCGATTATCAAAGTTACACTAGGTACAAAAATATGTATCTACTTTTGTACCATGTCACATGTACCTCAACACACTACATAGGAACAATAGAGAGTGAAAGTGACATGGTTTAAAAAAAGATACATCTTTGTATTAGAGTGTACAATAAATTAGTATATTAGTCAAACTAATTTCTTGTACGTAGTGTGGGAACAGGAAATGCTTTCAAATTATATATTAAACGCGAAGGGAATAAAACTGGCTTTTAGTAGCCTAGAGACCATTCCCAAAACGCAGATTTTAGCTATTATCGCGTTTTTTTAAATATCGAGCGAAGTTAAGTTGTAAAATCTATCTGTAACTAAATTTTAAGAATAATGTTTAAGTTATTTGTATTTTTTAAAAGTAGTAAAATTGAATTTGTCAACCCTCCGTCACGGAGATGTATTTATTTTATTTCTCATTCGGTTCGCTACTACCCTTAGTGGAAGTAGGACTTTCAACCACTTTTTCTTTCATTCATTAAAACACGTGATACTTAGTCCTTCTACATTATAAAGGATTTGTTAGGCAGATTTCGCAAAGAAGTCATTAGAAGAAAAATGAAAAAATAATGTAATACTTGAACTGGTTTATTTTACATCACCATAACAAGCTTTTCATAAATACAGGAGCAGTATATAGTACAATAGTTATTTATGTAGGCCCCTTGCTTTACTTGTAGTTAATAAACATATTTCGATACATGATAAAGACATGGTATGTACAGTATAAAGTCATTGATAAATTGTGTTTTATCAGAGGAAATATTTATATAATATTTTGTACATAAACATATCTAGGCATCTATTTCATTTGTATCTGTGTCGGCCTTAAGGATCGGCTATGGATAGTTCTCAATCAAGACCTTTTGCGCGACTTATGTGGCAAAAAAATGCACATTCTATTATATTGAGCATAGCTCTAACGCATAGCTTTTTGACCAACGATCAAAGTATCGATTGTGTAGTGGCGACCTTCAAATTTCATTGGGCGACAGTAGCGCCCTCATTCGTTATTTTTTACAAAAACAAAGACGTATTTTTGAACGCACTGCTCGTTTACTGTTTATGTTGAGGGAAATTGAGATACGCGAACAAAAAAAACGTCTAGGTGCGAGTTGGTAATGGTATGTATGTATAACCTACCTTTTTAAATGTAATTAAAAATATTTTATCAATTATTACAATTGCGATACCTGTCACCGATTTCCATAACTACTTCAATAGCATTAATAGCTAAGATCATCAGCTGTGACAGGACGAACAGACATAAAGATACCAGAGTGAGATGAAATGTTCAAGTTAAAAGGAGTTGGAATATGCCAAAACATCTCAACTATACACTTGCTTCAGAGAGCATGATCCTCAAGGCCAACATGAATATATAGCAATTTAGATATACTTTCAAAGTTAACACTTAACTGAAACAGTTGTCTCTGCACGACCACTTGAAAACTGTCACTGAACCGGTTATGCTTCACACATTCCACTTTTGGTTCGCTTATAGATTCCTGCACATACTTTCACTGAGTTTTCAGCAAATAAAGAAAACAATGGACAATTTTTTTTACAAAAATACTCCACTTGATCCTGTTCGCAATATATTTTTGTTTACCTTGCCATCCTGTACAGAATGATTTTTCGTAGTGTAGTTCGTTTGATCAAGTTGGATAGCACAAAGTGTCCAGGAATCTGATATAGACCATTGGTTTCCAGTATGACATTCACTGTATAACATGTTTACTAAAAGATTGAACCTCGCCTCTGCCGCTTCTCCGCGTTCGTCCTGTCGTCGCAGTACGGTTCGCACATCGCATCCATGAGTCGCAGTGACGTCATCGACGCCAGGTCCAAACTTATAGTAAACGGGTTGTATGTATCTAGCTTGAAGCACAACGTTTTTACTTTGGGGCCCTCTGTTATGGTGGCTGCTTGTTGGGATGCCGCCTTATGATTACTAGCTAATATCGGTGTCTGTTTGGATATATATTCGGGTTCTGCACATTGGGGTTGGGCTGTTGAACTGGGTATCCCTGGGTTATGCTGCCGGGTTTGCTCTGGAAACATTTAATTTAGTTTTTACACAATTGCTGACAAAGATAAACAGTATTATGTTTCGGGTGTATGTATTTTGTTAATTAGCAGCGTTTCGACTTCAGTGGAACAGAGGAATTGCTTCATAAGTACATTTAAATAAATAGCGACTCTAAATATAACACAATAAGGAGCAGTTCAGATCGCAAAGCGCTGGGAGCCTAGAGTTTTATGCTTCTCTTTCTACCGCGTAACTCTATCTCACGCGATATGATAAAATCTCTCCGGTTAGCCCCTCTACTGGATACGAGCCTCCCTCATAGATCGCCACGTCCAACTTTCCATGAGGTTATTTGCCATAATAGTCACATTTGCGATTCGATGACCGCAGTATGATGTTGTTAGCATACAGTTGGATGGTTTTTCCCTTAGGAGACACCTATGGTATGACATGGAGTCACGGAGCACAATAACCAGAGAAGCGTTCATGCGTAGTCACCAACCGTATGCGCTTTTGATCTTACGCGAGGAATTTTTTCCACAAAGTCAAATTGTGCTTCGAATGTATACTACATACAAGTTACATAAACTACGAGATAGTATTCTAATAATAAGAAAAAATAAGACAAAAGGTTATAATTTTCAATTTCTAAGACATGTACGTTGATTTCTTTTATGTTGTCCCTTTCTAGTACATGTACATTGTCGTTGTCGCAGGTTACCTCGCCTCTCACTGTACATCGATGAGTTTTCCCATACTCCTTGGAGTAATCCTTTTCTGAAGCCGAGACCAACTCACCATAGATCAATATCGGTTCATCAACACACACGTACCGGGCGCCAGGATTTCCTGATTTGCACTCAGTCGTAATGTAGCACTTGCCAAAAGACGTACTAATCACCCTTTTACTATCGCTGTGTTAGTAGAGCACAACTGCAGGCGAACTGAGGTAACATCTCCCACTCCGGATTGTAGCCGGCCAGTGTGTGACGATATATTGATTTTGTATGTAATTCACGGGGTTGCTGGCCGGTTGCTTGCTGACCGGGCGTGCTTGACGGTTCGGGTCGGTAGTGAGTGACAACCAGTACATTTTGCACTGCATTCTGTGACGGCGCATAGGGTTTAATAGTACTATTTTTGTGTACTTTGACTTGCCCAAACTATTGTAGTAAATAGATAGTATTAGTTTACCTGTATAGTTTGATGTTGCTGTGTGGGATGTATGGACAGATGGCGGCTGACGGGCGGCTGGGCGTACACCACGCCGCTGCTGACAGAGGGGTGGTGCGCCTCGCTCAGGCCGATCAGCACCTGAGGCTGGTCACAGCGGAATAACAAGCAGGTTACAATGAAATAATTCCAGAGACGTCTGTCAGTTGAGACTAGACTCAATAGATGGCGTGAAAGACTTCGAAATTAATCTGTCATATCACCATGGCATGGCATTCATACTTGTATGGGTGTAACAATGGGTGTATAACTTTGTTGTCAATCACAAATTTTTTTTTACAGAACATTATTGTTCAAAACGCCATCTACCGGCCATTAGCTGCGTAACGGCTATTGTAGCTGACAATAAAGTTGTACGTTAATTACATTCATTTCGCGACACTATAATAAAATTTAGGTAATTACTTATCAAAGCCAGCTATTATATTTTAAAGGATTATGATAAAAGAAACTTTGTATGAAGGCATTCGGTGCGAATTCTCGTAGAGCTTCGTCTTTGTTTTGTTTTAAACAAACTTTTAAAAAATGGGAATCGATCCCGGGCCTCATTATCGTTAGTCCAACAAGCCATGAGTCGGTTAAACTACCTAACAAACTTTGCTACCTAAAACATAACTGTAACATACCTGTGACTCTTTCTTAGGCTCCTGGTGTTGCTGTCCCTCTCTATTCTTCAGCATGTCGAGATAAAGCTGCGGGGGTTGCGGCGCCGGCGCATACATCAGGTTGGCATGATGCGGCGTGTGCGGGGTGTGAGGGGTGTGCGCGTGGTGAGCGTACAGGAGGGGAGGGGGACGCTCCCCAACCACTCCCACTACACCCGACGTAGGCATCGCGTAATAAGCCGACTGTACTGACGATCCACCCACGTTTGATGCATATTGTGATGGTTCTGGAAAAGTTATCAGTAGATGGTTTAATACGTATATGACCTTTTTACTCACCTGGAATTGGTGACATAGAAACTAGTGACAAGACCGTACGATAGAAGCGTGCTCATCCAGATGCTTCATACATATTTCCGTGAATACCGTCAGGGAAAAACTTCGAGACTACTGGAGCGATTTTGATAGTTTTCACCAGGTTAGGTTTTGGATAAGTTTTATTTTAAATCGAACCAACTACGGAAAGAGAAACATACTATTTGAAGGAGCACAGCTATACAACAAATTACCAAACGATATAAAGGAAATCAAATCTTTTCTTCTATACAAACGCGTTGTGAAACATCACATTTCTAAAGATTTTTCTGACATGTGAACCCATGTGGGTAATGTCTATGAAATCTCTATGGTCGTCGACTATTGTTATGACATGTAATAGTGTAGCATTTTTTCATGTGATTGGTTTTTATATATAAGATAGGTGGATTTCAATATCCAACCTACCCACTAGTAAATAATAATTACAAAAATACCCACTGTATCTTGTATTTCACAAATCAAGTGAATTGTATTCTTTTTTGTGAAATAAATGTCTTAAAACCGTAACCGTAAATTATTTACAATTGTTTCTGTTCTGTATGGTATGAGGCATGTTTCATACATTATATTACAATTTTAGTTTTTGTAATCTACACTATTACTAACTTATGCTACCTAACCACATATAAACAATACTCTAATTTAAATACCTTATGAAAATATGTAATTCCTTTGATGACTTAATTTAAAACAACTATTATATATAGTTTAAAAATTTTACACTATATATTCAAATATACATATATAAACTAGATGATACACTAAACTATTACTAAACACACACAAGACACGCAAAACATAAAAATATAGTAACTTTCTACAAACATCAGAACTAAAAGAAAAGGTTTATTATAGAGAGATCTTCAATTTTTACCCGACTACATCGAAACCAAAGGTGGGTTATGTTAGTAGCAACCTATATCTGTTCCCTCATATCTCCTAAAGCATTTTATTTATTTATTTTAAATCGCATTTTGAGGTAATATACCTACTGAGTAGTACCAGAGATAAGGCATAGTAAGAATAGATTGCTAACTCCATATAAAATTTTTAATAGTACAAAATGTTCCGCTAGGTGGCGATAGTAGATAGCAAGTAGATCGTTAGAAATAAAATTTGTCTGAAATTGACGAAATATCGAATTATACTGTTCCAGTTCATTTTATTTATTTATTTTGAATGTAAAAATACAAAACTTTCCTAACATTACTCACGAAAAGACAAAATTTTTAATGAGGTGTATATTGAACATTTTAATTCATTGCACACGATTGAACAGACCTGACTTTAGTAAGCTGTAAAAGCATGCAGTTATCCGGAATTCCGGTAGATGGCATACATTTGTAACGTTCACTACACAGTATTGCTAGACTATTAAAATAATAAAACTATTACGAATTTTCAAGCCGTCGTAGATACAAAAAATTCAAATAAATAAATCCCAAAGTATATTAACGTAAGATTTAATAAATATCTTATTTTGAGTGTGCTGCCTTTAGGGTGTGAAAATATAAGGCTCCAATTTCTAGGCATATTTAATATATTTGGGAACGTTTTTTCTTTCATTGATATGTCAACAACGGTTATATCTGTCACTTCTGTCAGAGTGAACGAGAGTGCGGCAACCGTCCCGTGACCTTGAATCGATGTACCGAGCTGCACCTACCGGCTAGGGTTGAGAAACACGTTAATTTATTATTGTATGAATTTTGATGTCTTAAACAAAGGGACCAGAAAAAATAATTAGCTCTAGATCATGATTTATATATAATTGTAATATATTAACCCAATATACAGTTGGCTAGGGTAATCAAAAGTTTAAATCATCACAATAATATGTTTGTAAATAGTATTTATGGTCAGTTGAGCATTCTTCTCAATAATCAACTTTTAAACAACAAGGGAAAAAATCTACATGAGGAATGAACATAATCTTAAATATTAAAAATCAGTCTTTTCGAATTGAGTGTGAGCGGGGTTCGCGAGAGGCCCTACGAGGCGACCGATGCCGCGCCAAAGCCCCCACCCGCCCCGCATACGTTTGCCCGATCCGCGTTTGCAGAGACAGCGTCGTCGGGTTTTCCTTTCCCGCGCTTTTTTACGTGTATTGTATGAAGCTTTGTTGCGCGCTTGTATGAAGTTGCCGCACTCTCGTAAACTCTGCTTTTGTTGCGTTGCGCTTGCGATTATTTACGGCTTGTGTTTTCTTTCCGTGTATTTCTTTTTTTTTGTGACTGTGACAGTTAAGCATTTCACACATAATGTATTTCTGTTGCCGCTGTAACAAATACTAAGAATAAAATGAATATTGAAGGGGGCTCCCACACAAGAAACGTGTTATGTACTCGATATTGATAACGGCATCTTGAAATATTCACAGAATATTTAGTTATATATTCACTTTAAAAATAAATAATTAAATTAAAAAAATAAAATAAGGTGTTCTCATGTAACAGACATGCTTTTGTCGTTTTTATAGATAATGGTACGGAACCCTTCGTGTGCGAGTCCGACTCGCACTTGGCCGGTTGATTTGCATCGAACATTGTACAACATACGTATTGTACGTTGTTCTAAAGTAAACATACTGGACGTGCAAGCAGACGTCAGAAACTAACAAATAGACGCGCGTAGTGGTCTTTTGAAGTTGCATTTTATCCATTTTTTACTTTTGTCGTATACATTGTAACTATATTGAAAAGGGAGGAAAAATTGGTGTAATTGCAACAAGACACCGTAACCAATACTTACATAGCCAATGCATCATTACGTCATGTAGCGAAATTTTGAAATCTTTCGCTTGACAAGTTTACACTTTTACATAGCTACTGGATAGGCGAAAATGGGACGAGGTGCGGGGGGAAGCGCATCCCAGCGAGGTTCGCAGATATTTCCGACGGGTTGTACGACTGTACGTCTCCTATCACACACACATCTATGCCATACTGTACTTATACACACAAATACATTCAACGGGTGCCATCAACTGTTCAATAGATGGCGCTAGGTATATCATACTTCAGCTAATATAGTAGCGACATCTAATATAATAAGTCGAACTACGAGGTACCGGCGACAATAATAAGTTTTAAGCGTGTTTTGAACTAATGTATGAAGTTAGCAATCTGTCTTACTCTCCCTTATCTGTGGTAGTACTACTACACCATAAATATTGCTAGTTTTTTAGTGTTCTTTCAATTTAAACAGTTAATTAGATGTTAGAAGTAGCACGATTGGTAAATTGAATACGCTGATAAAAAAGTTTGCAAAAGAAATTTGAAATAAAAAGCGCAAATGAACAGTCTAGAACAACAAACAAAAACCTTTTAAAAAGCAGAAAACTACATAATGGCGTAAGAAAGATGAGTAGATTATTTGTTAAATGGGAAGAAAGGAAAGAGATGTAGTTATAAGATGATGGTATGAGAGACAAGGACAGGCGAGTGAGAAGCGACAGTGACGACACCTAGCGGAAAACAACTCACTGTTCCATAGCACCGCCCTCGAAATCTGACGGCTCATGCGGCCATCTTCTACTTCTGTAAAAGATTTTTATACATATTCTTTGTAATTTTCTTCGACCACATAAATCGCCACGACGAATCACCACGCTTAGAAGGCAGGCGGGTTGTGATCACAGTAAGATGTCAATGTTAACGCCGTCCGCCGCAATTTAGACTTGTGACCAATATATCGTCTATAAATACTAAGTAGTATATATTGTGATTTATCTTCAAATAATTTCTACTAGTAGAAAAGTGCAATTCATCTTTTATAATTGTTAGATAAACTGTGAAGAAAAAATCACAAAAATACTGGCAGTTATTCATAGTAAGAATAGTGGAAACTAGACGCACTTTTCCCATCATCGCCTTTTATGTCACCCCTAGGAAGTATGGGTTGATTCTATTCTGCACTATAAACACTAAAGAGTTTATTAACATTTTCTTATGGGATACTAATGCATAACTAAAATTTAGGTAACATTTATTTATTGATGACTAGCTTTTGCCCGCAACGCTATACACTTAGTACACCAAAAAATCCATGAATAATCTAAAAACATACTAGAATTAAATTTTGGTTCGTAAATTTATTTTTTGTACTATGTAGAAAACGTCAAAATGACATTCCATTGACGCCATTTATTTTCTAAGTTAAGTCTTGTCTGTTTTGTGCGTTTTATTGTTTTTGTACAAATAAACAAGATCAAAATATTCTAAAATGGTAATTAAAACAATTTAATTTAATGACGTTTTTATATTAGAAGTGTATGTACAAGTCCAGACTAAGTTTCCCTACATTCGCGGAACGTGGCATTTCTTTTTGATTAGTGAACTTCTACTTTGATAATCTTCATGAATGGCGCAGTTATTATAATTTTTTTAAATTGTTGGAGTGGTGGCCGAAAGACAATGCCGTGACGTCACTACTCTAGTTAGTTCTAGTTCTAGTGCAACCGTCCTACTCACTCACTACTGAGAGACTTGAGATGAGACATGGCGAACACGCCAAGGGGCTTTTCATCAATCAGTAGTTATTATAAATTTTCATGTTGTTTTTAAATTGTTGCATTGGTGGATGAAAGACAATGCCGTTACGTCACAACTCTAGTTAGTTCTAGTGCAACCGTCCTACTCACTCACTACTGAGAGACTTGAGACACCGCGAACACACCAAGGGGCTTTTCATAATTTTGTTTTTATGTAATTAGAGACTTCCCTATTGCCTCTATTATAATAATAAATTACAGAGCATAAAACTTACTGTGCTCCGGGTAAACCTGTTGATGTTTCATAGGCGGCTGATGCAACCTATGAGTGTAAAGTGCGTAAGTTGGCGAAGGACTTCTTTGTCGCTTCACACCTGTAGTTTGTATGGGACCACGGACGATAGTCTGCTGTTTTGGGGGCAACATGTAGTGTGAGTGCTTTGTCTTGAACAGAAAGAACAACAATGCATTATAGTACACAGAAATGTTAGTTGTTAATAGGAAAATTAGGAGACGTGTGAGAGTGAACGTGTTCACACATTGCTACATGAAGATAAGCTGATTGTTGTAAGGTTTTTCGCACGAAAACAGTTTCATACTAAACTTATACCATAATTTTTTGGTTACTGGCTCTCCGTGCACCAGGATGCAAACCGAAAATAGCGTAGATTAGGTTTCTATGACTGACTATTTCCAGTCCGAGTATTTAGTTTAGTGTAGTTCTATTTAATTGTAATTGTTATGGTATTTCTCTGTACAAGACGAAATCCTACATTTTGTGTGCAATACCATCTATAAAATTTGCAGCAATTTGTGAACACTTTAAAAGATTTCACTACACTAAAAGGTATCTATGATTACCATACATCATAAATAGAAAACCAGGATGTTAAACAGCACAATAGGGTATTTGCAAAAATTTTAACAACACAACATTTTTAATCTGTGCTCGATCTGTGACTTCGGAATGAAAACTGTTTACAAATATGACGTCAAGCAGTAGACACAATTGTACGGCGAGTTTTGGCGGTAAATTCAAAACTATTAAAATTATTTTTCTGTTCGATATATCCCACAATCTTCAAATTTAAAAGTTGTCAAAATACCACTTTTATCGTGATTTGTAGGATTAATGTGACTGCAAGAGCTGTGCCGCGCGGGAGAAACCCGCCAAATCATTCCATCACTTTCCCACCCCCGCTATGCCTGTCCCACACCGTTCACTGCTACAGGGCTCGGTACAGTGCTTTCAGAATAAAGTCACTTTCCATGCCAAATTGTATTAAGGTTGGCCCAGCCATTTCCCACGATATTCCCACTTTGCACTCGGCCTTCATCTCACCTGATGGTAAGTGACAATAAGGCCGTTGGATGGTTCGTGGTGGATGTCGTGCTCATCCAAAAGCCTCACGCTAGAGGCGCTGGCTCTGCTACCTTTCTTACCGGAATACAACAGTACTATTAACACTGCTGTGTGGCGGCAGACTTAGACAACATTATGGTAGCTATCCAGGCGGACATAGTAAAGGCCCTATAGCCAACCAAACCGAGTACTGATGGGCACACCCCACTGGGAATCGAACCCTCTACCTTCGGTTTGTTAGTACAATATTTTGCCATTGGGCCATGGAGGCGGTAATATAGACAATGCAGCTTATTATGTGAGAGACAAATTCTATTTACTCTCTTAGTATTCCTGAATCATATTTTAAGTATAACTTCTAGTCTAGCATGCAAAAGCATATTTTAGTAAAAATTACCTTGTTTATCATATGTGACGTGAGAGGTGGGGGGCGGCCCTGCGAGGGCTGGGGTTCTCCCTGTCCCGGGGAATTCCCCATTGTCGGAAACATGGGGAGTTGAATATTGCTCATCTGCATCTTTATCGGTTGCATTTCACTGCAAGAAATATCATATGTGTATTATAAGAGGCTTTTACGTAACCTGATAAACTGGCATATTTTAAATACTTACAATAAGCATTTTATGAGTTTAAAGATAAGTTTATTTGCATCGAATGTGGTACATATGATGACAGAAAATTGTAGTTTTTACATTCCACCTTCAGAGGCATGCAAATATTTTAAATTGTATTGTTAACATTTTAACAACAAAATTGGGTATGATAGGGTTGCCATTTGTGCATCATACAAAAACCCTTATAAAAGTAGATTCAAAAAAAGGTTTGAATTAATGACTATTGACAGAACTATGCATATTATTTTAAAATCAGCACTAATTTATAATGAATTAAAGTATATACCACTGGATAGAAATATTTTTCTAATAGCCAATCATGAAATTTACGCTTGAGAAAAAACTTCTTTGGGACTGAAGTGGGTTGATGTTTGGAGCAAAATGTTGGCAGTATACAAGAGTGTGATTCACCCTTAATCACAAGTCACCCACGGAAAGATATGCGGCAGTATTATTGTAATGATATAAAAAAATCCAGCAATTTTTATTTCTATACTCACTTTGTCTCTTTCTGTTGTTGCCTCTTTCTAATTTCATCTTCATTAAGTACTTTCTTTAATTGCATAAACAGTTGCTGTTTCTCTTTCTCCAGCTGTTTCAACTTCTGCTCTAGTTGCTCAATTTGCTCTTTTGTTTCCTCTGAAAAAACAACACAAAATCTGCTTGTAGTAAGATGCAAACAATTTTTGAATACAAGCTATCATGAGATGAGATTTCTGATATCACTTCAGACTTGATAACCTGCATAACTCATAATGTATTAAAGCTCTAGATAAAGCTTGGATATTCAATCAGAAAGCTTAATACATCTTATTTTATTGTCATTGTTATATATATTGCCTTCCGATCAAATAAAATCGCTTTCAGACCCATCATCTATCTCTATGTGTGTAAAAGAAGGATAAATAAAAATGGCTAAGTGCGAGTCGGACTTGCGCACGAATTACTGGAATTTATTTTATAAGACGATAAACCTAAAAAATGTATCTCCTGTCCCCAAAATTATCAAGTGGTACAAACAGACAAAAAATTCAAAAGAATTGTCATCGATTCAGAACCTAGAAATCAAATAGCAATACATAAAAAGCTTACCTAAGGTCATTACATCTTGTCTCTCCCTAGCTTCTCTTTCTTTTCTCAACCTCTCTTCTTCCACTTCTGCTTCATATTCTGCAATATAAATAATAATAAATTTTTGCTTGTCATCAAGAGTTATCATGAATGCTCCACAAATTCTAGTCATCTAAAGTTAGAACAAGAAAGTGTGTACAACAAGGTAAAATAAGATTATTTTTGCAACTAAGAAAATATGTTTTAGAATATACAAACAAAGCCCTTTCATATGGTACCCCCTTTGACCTAGTGACTCCACTTTGAAATTTCAACCTCCCTATATTGGCTCCTTTTCAAATACCAAATATTAGCAACTATTTCAGTTGCAGCATCTATGGGTCACCATTTCCCATAAATACTCCCAATCTCAAGTCGATAGCATTGGTAGTTGCCAGTATAAACAGATGGAGGGACGGACAGACACCAGAGAGTACATAAGGATTACATTTTTTCATCAGATATTCGGAACCCTAAAATTTGTAAAATGGAAGAACTAATCCTTTCAATTTTCAGTTTATTGTAAAGGAACACAGCCACTACAGATAACAACTGAAAAAATAACACAAAAAATTAATTCAAAATATGGATCCAGATTTCACATCAAGATAACTGTACACAATATGATTTATACACGTATGAAATAACATAAACAAAAGTTAATATGTATAAAAAGAAACAAATGTCAGATGGGTAATGTCCACAGCTGAACATAGGCTTTCCCCAAGGTATGCCACTAAGCATCCAGTGACTCCCTGCAACCATTACTAGGTTGTCCTATCTAGTAGAGGGATGACCTGGTACACATTTACCAGTATGTAGTCTGCCTCAGTGGGACATGCTGCAATACAATAGCCGATAACTACCACCTAACACTAAAATCATAATGAGAATCCTATACGTCCAACCCCTCCAGTTCCTTGTCCTATATCCAGAATGTATAGTTACTTCAACACATACATATTGCATCAGAAAGAAATGGTTTAGAAAGTCGTGTCTACTTTTCATACCTTCTTTTTTCCTTTGTCGTTCCCGAATGATATGCCGTTTGAGTGCATTCCACATCTTCTGTTCAGCATCGTCTTGGTCTTCTGCCGTAGTAGAAGTTACGGCAGGCATGTTGGATAGACTCCCTATCGTAAATTATTAGTTAAACCCAGACACTGGTTACGGGTGTCGCAGTGATAAAGACAGATTCCTAGTTATAAATATCTTGTTATTCCAATTCTTCAGAGTCAAATAATCATGATATATAGGATACAAAAAACACACTGACTTCTCGTCCACACCACAGCCGAAGACCTAGGATAGGAGTTGAATAGGAGCATATAATCACTTATATTACTTGATAATCACTACCACTGAGCAAGTATAAAATAAATTGTAATCACTACAGTTTCCGCAGCGCAGACCAAGACAGACGACAAGTCAAGTCGACAATGGCTGCGGTCGGTCCGAATCGCGCTACTGTCGATTACAACTTACTCTCAACCATGATATGTATAACAACGTTTGTTATGTTCATTACGAAAGTTGGACAAGCAAAGGTAGTCTTTAAACAATTAAGAGTTTTAGTACCAAGGACCGCAGCTGATGACGTATGCTTGTCCAGGGAATTCACCCAGCTGTCACGGGAATTGAATATGTATATTGTACCATGCTCTCAGTATTCTTACAGTTTTGAGTAATTTGAGGTCCATTTACTTTGGCGAATTACTGGAATTATCAATTGAAGCGATTGACATTTATGAGACTTTAAAAAAGTATGACGGGTTAGTCTTTGTCCTTCATCTCACCTAAACCCATACTCAGCGAAGAGAGGGACACACTCGAGAAAATCTACGACTTCGAGATTTCGTGGCCATTCACACCCATTTGTATTTGGAATGACTATTTTCACAATAATATCGATACTGGCATGAATCGGACCGAGGGGAAATCGGACGTTGTCAACGCTTTAATCGAGAGCAGCGTGACTCGGACCGCGGCCTAAGACTGTCAGCTGTCAATGTCATCTCCCCCTCTGATTTCCCATACCTCTTTTCTCATACTAAATGTTCTCAAAATCAAAACATTTTCGTATTCGTAATTCGTATAAAAAAAATAAGAGCGTAAATTAATTCAGTGTGACTGTGCATTGAAAGTGTTGTATTTTTATTATAATCATAAATTGAAGACGGGTTGTGTTGACCATGGATGGGCCTTCCGGACCTAAGAAGAAATTGAAAACGGTGAGTTTTCGTTCTATTTTGTAGTATGTGTGAATTACTTCTATTTTACTATCACTGCAAAAAAAGATCAGAAAGTTTGGTTGGGATGAACAGCCGGACCGTATTTGTATTGTGTTATGGACCGTATTATTGTGCAGTAACGGAACAGTAACAGTAAAATGAATTTTAAAGTCGTGTTAGAAATAAGTTATTATTTCATCATCATCAGCTGGGATACGTCCACTGCTGAACATAGGCCTCGCCATGGTACTCCACGATAACTGTCCCTGTTACCTTTTAATTTTAAGTTAAAACGAAAATTATTCTAATTTATGTCATATATGTACATAATATATACATACATCAAGTTAAAAAATGTTTCAATGTATATGAACGGAAGTGCATAAATCCAAAAAATAATTCTCTGAATTTATCTGAATTTCTAATCAAAGAATACAAGATCGATATCTAATAGTAAGACTGTAGTGAGTCATTTCTCAGATATTGCAGAGGCCCTGAATAAATACGATATGATGATAAGAAATTGGGTACGTAATGTGGTTTTCCATGTTCGCCTTTCTATCCTGATGTCTTCAATTTATTAAAAGCAAGAAGTAAAGTTGATTACTAATAAGAATATGCACTCAATTAGTTTATGTTTGATTTTGTATCAACTTTGTGGTAGTGGCAGCTCAGCAATATATAGGACCATAAATATAGTATGTTATAGATAAATTACTTCAGTCAGGATCCAAATAACTGTATTTTAATCTTTCTAACATCTTTAAATTGACATATAAGACAGAACGAGATAAATATACATTCTATGTTGCAAATTATGTGTCAAAATTAAGTGAATGGTTTTGATTTATACCATTTAATTAATACTTTTTGGATAAAAGTCTTCTTTAGTACTGCATTAGTTAACATAAAGAACAAGTAACAAACATTTTAGATGTCAAAATAAAGTATATGTAATTAGACATGCAAATGTGGCTATTGTCAACTGTTTTTAATACATGGAATGCTGTCATTAAAATGATGAGTATCTGGTATCGATAGAATTGTTGTTGTGATAAAAGGTACCATAGATTATATATGTTTGAATTAGGAACATACTCCTACAATATGATTCATTTTTGGTAAAATTTATGGTTGTTCATGTTAAGTCATGTAAAATCGGCTAGAAGGAACCCTGACCCACTTTGACAAACTGTGTCTAAATTGTCACATACACACACAAATCTTGTGCTTGATGCTTTAAAACATTGAACCATTTGAACCAATAAGCAAACACTATATATAAATGCAAACATGTTTTACATATATGTATAAGAATTGTTCTTTCATCATAAACACCTGCATGAGACCACTGTTGGGCATAGGACGCCACATTTGACTTTCTTAATTTGCCATAATCAGGCAGGCTTGTCTTGTCAGGACTAACATTTATCGGCAAAATCATCTACAACATAAAATTTTACACCAACTTATGAAATATAACAACCCTAAACTATTTTCTTTCTTTTTTTTCTTTCTTTCATTTCAGAGATCTTTTTTCTTCAGCAATGATGAACATTAAGAACCTGGCTGTCAAATTTACATTTGATATTCTATAGATACAAATATAAAAAAATACTTTTAAGTGCAACTTAATTATTCTTTCAATGAAATAGCTTGCAATGCAATATATCAAGGAAACCTTGTACATTTTTCGTTTTTAATTCATTGTCTTGTTATTGGAGCCTACTCCATCGCCGATTGGTCCACATTAATGATATAGTGAGAGGTGACGGCCAGACTTGTTCTATTTTTAGAAGAATAAAAAACCATGTTATTACCGTTTCCTGGCATGGTTTGGCCTTATTTAAGCACTATATACACTAGAAAACTAGATTTATTTGGAGCATATTATTATCTACACAATAATGTAAAATCAATGATAATTAATTAATGCCTAAAAGTTTTCAGCATTCATCCCCTAAAATGTTCACTCTTAGAGGTAGAATTATCCGGGTACATATTTGGTTTTACTTGATTTTATCAAAAAGAGCTGAATCAATTTCGATAAAATTTATATGGGACCAGCTCTGAAGTGTCTATGTATGATCTAACAAACAAAGAAAGAATCATCGAAATCGATTCATAACTGGCGGAGTTATCGCGTAACATACATACAAAAAAGCATACAATCGAATTGAAAACCACCTCCTTTTTTGAAGTCGGTTGGAAAATGCTGCATAAGCCTACTGTTGGATCCCTCTATAGATCGCCACGATAAAATTGGCAGGCGGACTGATGATCGCAGATGTAAAGCATGTTACGCCACCCACAGGATGAGGTTGGCCTATTCTAAAGCCGAGACTACACAGTAAAAATGTTACTAATAATAAATACTTATGCTAAAAAAGTTTTTGTATTTTGTTGCGGAAGACAATTGGTTCATTATCATAAGTATCCATAAATAGACAAACATAAAACACTCGCATTTCCAATTTATCTATGTGATACGATTGTGTTTAAATTGGTCCAATCAGATGACCGCATTATGCAGAGATATATTAAAGGCCATTACACATGAGCGAGTCTCATTAAAATAGCTAGTCGTGACATGCATGGTTGCCTTGCCACATATAAATACGTGTATACTGCCGCTTGACCACCCCAGGTGGTTTTACCATGTCGAAAATGACTTCATAAAAGATGGTTACACAATAGCATAGAAAAGATGATAATACTTCATAGCGATAGAAAGAGAGGTTGCATAAAATATTGAGAGAGCAAGAGTCTTCTGTAGTACAAGTACATATTTTGTGGTTCAGGTTAATAGCGATTTCTAATTAAAATTTCTAATAATAAAATTAGAAATATATGTCACTGATTATGTCTTTGATCGTAAAAGTATACCTACGTATAATATTACGAGGGGCATACCGAAATGATCGGGAATATAAAACAATACATACAGGAAATAACTAAATTTATTTTTATTGCTTTTCGAAGTATTCTCCGTTGCAGTTAATGCACTTTTGCATTCGTTCGAACCAATTATTATAGCAGCAATTCCAGTCCGAAGTTGACATGGTCAAAATCGTCGATTTGTATGCTTCCACTGCTTCTTCTGGACCTTGAAACCGCTGACCACGCAATAAATCTTTGTTTCTGGGGAATGTAAAGTAATCATTGGGACTCAGATCAGGGCTGTATGGAGGATGATCCATTAATTCAACGTTTTCCTGCTTCAAAAACTCGCTTGTTTTCTGAGCGGTGTGAGAGCTCGCATTATCGTGATGGAGGATTATGCGTCGTTTCGGGTTACCTCTACGGAGTTCGGATATCATCTGTGGCAAACAAACCGTTGTATACCAATCAGCGGTAACCGTTCTCCGTTCCTCTAAGGGAACTGTGACTACATGTCCTGTTTTCGCGACAAACGAAGCGACCATTTTCTTCGATACGCTGCGAGAGCGGACAACTTTTGTTGGCTTGATCTCACCTGCGAAGACCCAGACAGCCGACTGATGCTTTCTTTCTGGCTCATATGAATAGATCCATGATTCATCACCAGAGACAATGTTATAAACTGCTTTTGACTTTCCTCCGTTGAAGCGTTGCAGAGTAGACCGGCACCAATTGACACGAGCCGCCTTTTGCTCTTCGGACAAATTATGGGGCACCCAGCGGGAAACTAGCTTTCTCACTCCCAGTTCACCATGTAAAACAGTTTGTATCGCAGTCATACCTATCCCTAAAGTAGCCCGAATCTGCTCATATGTAATATGTCGGTCATCCTGTATCATTCGGCGCACAACAGCGACATTTTCTGGTGTAACCGCTGTTTTTGGCCGGCCTGTGGAAGGTACGGTGCCAAGAGAAGCACGTCCACGCCGGAATTCAGAATACCAGCGATATATTGTCGTCTGGCTAGGCGCTTCACTCTTGAATATAGATATAAGCTCAGCGAGACATTGTCCCTGAGATAATCCTCGTCGAAAGTTGTAAAAAATTATGGCACGGAAACTTTCTCTTGTAAGCTCCATTTTTTTATCGACCTATCAATTTCAAACTGATATTGTTCTTTAAAAAAAAATTTTTTTTAAATTCTGTCAATTGTATTCGATTTTCAACTAACCAGTGTTTATTCATCAAAAAGAGTTTTTAATCTAATTAAATCGAAAGTACTCGATTACCGATCTTTTCGGTATGCCCCTCGTATAAACTATTTTAATGATGAAAACCGCATAAAAATCGGTTCAGCTAAATGTGAGATAGTTGCGGACAGACATACATACAGGTCAACCGAGAACCTGCTTTTTTGAAGTCTGTTAAAAAGTATCATTACTAGGGAACGCTAACTTAGCTGCTTGTCCGTGGTTTATTTAAAGATTTTAAACTTTCAATAATAAGTGTTTAAAGAGTTCGCTTTTCAATTAATAGAATGCATTCAAAAATACTCTAAATTAAAAACATTATCTGTTGATAGTTGCTTCTGTGACGCGTCTGAGTCCTGAAAATGATAAATGCCTAGAGAAGACCATATTCTCTGATTGATAGAGTAGGAAAGAATACACGGAAACCGCAAGGAATTCCACATAGTGAAACTAGCTCTTCCTACCTTATGTAACGAGTTAACGACTATTAATGTATATTTACAATTATAATCGTATAAATTTTCAACCTTTTTCACGTACATTCAAAGTAAAATTTTGATTTCGTGTAAAAATTAACGACAAACAATATCTTTATATAATTCAACTTTACGTGTGTATGTCATTGAACTCCTCTTAAACGGCTGGACCGATTTTGATGTCATTTTTGTGTGTGTGTTCAAGTGGATTCGTGAATGGTTTAGATTTACAATTTGATGTGTTTTTAGTCTTGCATAAGTATATGTCCAATTGTCCACCCGTGCGAAGTCGGGGCGGGCCGCTAGTTTTTTTATTTTATGAATTTGCATAGATTTTATTGCTTACCAGAGGAAATAAGCAGTGAATTCGCTATGAAAAAATATACGTATGAATATTTTTATTAAAAATAACAACAATTTGTTGCTCTTGTAGAAATAGCCTAACTATAAAGATATCGAAGTATTGTTTACTAGTAATATTAAGATTGGTATCGACGAATATAGCGTCAGTTGCTTGCAAAGCGGCGCGCGCGCTGCCGCATTTTCTAACCGGTTTTAATTTCGAACGCGATCTTACATTCGCGGGAAAGTGTTTCGACTTTATTGTTGAAGAAAAAAAGTATCTAAAATGAGTCTAGAACAAAGGAATAAGAAGATCGCTGAAACCTATGAGAAATTTAAGATTTCTCAATGGGGAAACGGTGTAGGCAGAACGGTTAGTCCCTTACCCTTTGTTGAGATTTTTTAAATATTAGATTTAGACTGGTATTACAATGTCATTGCCAGTATTGCATTCCAGGATTCGATTTTTAAACCTTTAACTGAATTTAACTCTACTTATAGTTTTGTTATTTTATAACCGTAACAATAGACAAAGTATTTGTTTTTCTGCAGTAGTCAAACCTCGTTTTGGTCTTTCATTCATTACAGATTAGCTGCTCTATCTAAATGTAACTGTATTCTTAATTTTAAGTTAAATTAAAGACAAGACAAAATAATATAAATTAGATTTGCAATGTTGTCGAATCCAAACGGTTCCTAGGTTAGAACCCAAGGTTGTAGGAAAATGTATTTTACAAACAATATTCTTATTTAAACAGATGTTTAAATACAAAACTGTCTAGAATAAAAATTTTCTGCGGTAATTTCTAAATTATATTTGAATATGATTAATCTCGCAGTTGAGTCGCTGGATGCAGGTGGCTCGGGACCGGTCGATGTGGCGTACCATGAGGGAGGCCTATGTCCAGCAGTGGACGTTTTCCGGCTGATGATGATGATTAATCTACATTATTCTGTATAACATAAACTATCTTGAAATAAATGTGATGAAGTTAAAATGAAATATTTGTGAATATATTTGAAATAAATAAAATGTCATTAAAATTTTGAGAAGATTTTCAATTCGTCTGTATATTTTTGAGTCTGTGTGCGCATGTCTTTATAAATTTTAAAGCAATTTTAATTTTTAATAGAATGATTTAAAAACAGCTCCTTTATTTACCATTACATCTTATTTCTTTAAAAACGTATTTTGGGTTTCCACTTGACCTTCATCACACCTGTTGGATGGGAAGCGTGCTCACCTAGAATACTCAACCTAATGAGGCTCAGTCACCGTTCATATCGGCTCATAAATCTTTTTGAAGCGCTACATGTCTTTTAGTTTTTGATTTATACCTAATTTTACGGATCGTAAAATTGGTGAAGAAAAAATAATTAACACAAATTACTATGATATCTATTGTTTTTGCAATCCTATAAGATTGTTGTATCTATTACAATTGGAAAACATATTTTGTTACATTTTTAGTGTTCCTTACCCAAAGGGTAAAACGGGACCCTATTACTAAGACTTGCCGTTCGTCTGCCTGTCTGTCCGTCTGTCACCAGGCTGTATCTCGTGAACCGTGATAGTTAGACAGTTGAAATACAGAATAAAATAAATATTTCCTCCCATACAAGAAACGTGATTTTTTTGCTCATTTTTGCTCGATATTGATAACGGCAGCAGGTAGACGCTTGAAATATTCACAGAATA
Source organism: Carcina quercana (assembly GCA_910589575.2). NCBI lineage: Eukaryota > Metazoa > Arthropoda > Insecta > Lepidoptera > Depressariidae > Carcina > Carcina quercana. The sequence goes on from OU342430.1 coordinate 4,253,817, forward strand.
TTTAGTTACATATTCATTTTCAAAATAAATAGTTACATGAAAATAATACATATATTTTAATGGGGGCTCCCATAAAACAGACATGATTTTTTGTCGTTTTTATAGATAGTGGTACGGTCCGCACTTGGCCGTTTTTTTAGGTCCGTTTCAATTTTAAATATTGGTAATTTTCTGATGTTTAGCTCGTTTCAGCAGTGGATAAGAAAACTATCTCAAAACGTATTTGGTGTTGTAAATGTGTAGTAATCTGTGGCATTAATTACAGCCCACAATAACCCAAATAAAGAGACATTTAATAAGTAAATATCAACTCTGTACTTACAATATGATTAACTTTTTTTTCATAGAAGTTATTCTTAAAATCATTTAGAAATGCACACAAAGCACGCATTAAGGAGTCTATATTCTAATTAACGTATTATGTTAACATACTCGTACAGTACTCGCACGCTATGTTTGCCCCTCTGAAGTTAGCTCTCCGGAATTTCGCGCATTTACAGTCGGAATATGATTGTATTATTTTCGTTAATAACTTTCCTTCGATGACATAAAACACTAGGTCATTTCTTTCCACCCGCTAACTTGCCTTTCGTCCCATTTATACGGTAATAATAATTGATACTTCGCGGCATTTTGTAGCTAACTTCAGAAGGGCAAACTTAGTTTGCGAGTACGTGTCAGATAAATTATTGATAAATTATCATGTGTAAATGGCGTACACTTGAACAATTCGCTTTTGGTGATGCGATAATAAAATGACTGTTGTTAGTTTCCTCTAGCGTTAACGTAATTACTGTATGAATAAAACACATTTTGTTGTAAAATAAACACAGTAGTTGATGAATAACCACTTGTACATTTTACTTTCACTTAACGAGCGTCCTTGTAACTTTGTGGAAGTAATTCGTAACTTTCTACAGTACGGTCGGCTGTTGAGTTTTACCTAAGTAATTAATGTTGAGGACGTATATGTCAAAAAAAAACGACAAGATTCGTTAATTGGGGTTGTCTAATAATTGATATTGCATTAATATTTTTTACGAGTCCAATGTCGATTCTACAAACTACACCGGCGGTTCTCAAACTTTTTTGGCGTCGGACCCTTTTTGGACACTAAATATTTAACGAAGCTCTTGAATAAAATCAACATGGAAATCGTTTAAATATAATTCCTTACTTACAAGTATTGATTTATAATAGTAGAAAATTGATGAAATCTGTTATGCTGCGTGTCTCATCATTTTCGATATTTATATGACAATAAGACATGATGCGCTTCGGTACTTTGATTTTGTTCTGGCGGAGCCCTCAAAGAGGCCTTGCAGAGTCTCAGGGCTCCACGGAGCACACTTTGAGAATAACTGCACTACACCAACTGTATATTTGAAAAAAAAAACCTCAATATGACAAAACAACTCGCTTATACTAGTTAAAATAATAATTTTCAAATCCGGCCTGCATTTGTACAGTATTTAAAAAATCAAGGAGTACTCGTAGATATGTAAAGATATATAGAAAAATCTAGAATTTCAATTTTTGTTGTTGTACAAAAATCATTCTTTTTTGTACTGCAAAACTTTAAGCTGAAGTGAAGAACGTCAAATGTCATTTCACTGACGCCATCTTTGTTTTTTTAAGTTCTTGCCTGTTTCTTGCATTTTAAAATGTTTTTGTACAAATAAACTAGACCTACATATTAAAAAATTGTAATTTAATATCTTTTATTTAATAAGGCAGTTTTAAAATTAGAAGTGTACATACAGGCCGGGGCTCCATGAAGTTGTGAAACAGCTCATTTGTAGTATACAATTAATTTTATCGCTAAATAAAGTGCAGTGCTGTAATAAGTTTAAGAATTGGGCAATCTCAAATCGAACAGTACGTTGTACGTTCTGAACGCGTCAATTGATTACATTGCGTTGAATAATTCAAGTTGAATGCACCTTATTACGCTAGGCAGAATAACGATAAAGTGTTTAGTTTTAATTGACTGCATATTATCATAATTGACTACATTAGACCACTGTCGTACTTTCCATGACGGGATTTGCCATAATCACCACGTTTGACAAGTGTTTTGGTGATCGCAGTAAGATGTTGTAGCATAGGTATAGACGGTGGTCCTATTCTAAACATAAGATTACACTGCATAGCTCCTTAGAAACTAGTTTAACTATGTATGTATTTGATGCTTTATCATCATCATCACACGGAAAACATCCAATGTTAAACATATACCCTCCGCGTTTTTCGTTTTTCATAGAACTAGCTGAAACAGTTGAGGCGGAAGGTAGGTTGGCGAACAGTTTAAATTTAAATGGACTCTAATGAAAGTAAAAAGAGGCGTAAAATCATTAACACAGATTCGTTAATGATTTTTGCTGTTTGCTTGACCCTGTTTGCCCTGTGATGTCTCCGGACGCATTCATTATATATGTATTTCTCAATAGCGAAACTTGAAATCGGTAATTTAGTTGTCATTATTACCGGGAACAACGCACCTGCTGGACATCTCTCACTCAAACTGAAATACCGAAAAATGAAACGAAAGGTCTTTGAGTGCTGAAGGAATTGCTTGTATAAAATGGCAATTTTGAACGGCGTCCCGTCCGATAGAGGTACTTTGGCCATACTAATCATAATGACCTAAAGACCTGTTGCAAGCTCGTGTCATGTTTCCAAAGATCAGTCTGTATATTGATAGCTTCAGGGTTAGGAGTCTTGATGTCTAGGATGAAGACACTTACCTTTTTCTATTCAGACGTAAAGAGAATAGTTCAAGCTGGAAACGCAATGGACAGCATAAAAAACCGTCGAATTGCGGATTCCGTACATAACATCATAAATAATAGGTATAGTAATATGCACAAAAAATGTCCTAACGAAATCAACTAGCAATGGTAAAGAATATACCGACAAACGCTGGAACAGTTTGCAATCGTAAAATCGATTTTAATGAGATGTAAATATGAAATGATATACTTTCCAGATTTATTCTTATACTTGTGATGACCTTGACCTTGCTTCTTGACAGATTTCGAGATTATAGTTCAACGGGAATTACTCAATAGGTTTTGATTCCATTGAATCGCAAAGAAAATCGTCTGAAAATGAGGCATAAACAGGCGTATCTTTTTATTGCGTTGACCTATAACTTTGATAATTTCACAGCTCCGAGAAATTGCAGACTTGAAGTATTTGATATTAATTTTAACTGAATACCTTCACGCGTTCTCGAGAAAAAAGAGTCTTGACAGACGGACGGACAACAAAGTCATCTGTTTTTCCTTTTTGAGGTACGGAACCCTAAAAAGATAGTCTTGTAATAAACGGGTGTTATCAGTTGTCATGGCAATAGGGGTGTCACTTTCAGTACCACACGCCTTCCATATTATCGTTGCAATAAAACTCCAAACCTGACCATATCGCTAGTCACTTTTACGTCATCATCACGTACTTGTCTTGTACATTGAGTAATCTAAATGATCGTTGATCTTTATGATCGTTAATACTACAATTCTCTATATTAATACTGTGATAACGATAAATAAACTCGGTGAAAAACAATAGGTTTACCGATAATACCGCGTGGCATCACTGATAGTGAAAAGATAGCGCGGGAAAAAAGTTTCCACAGAGTTTCACGATACGACTAGCTAGATTTGTGCAGTAGTAATAACAGAGGTTCCCAAACTTACATGTATCACGCTTCCCTACTGCTTAAAAAAATATTTCCAAGTTTCCCCTCGGCCCAGGACCCAGCAAGTAGCAGCAATTGGGCACGTCAAGCAATTGTAAAATACAATAAGGGCACAAAATACATTTACAGGTGTTTTATTACAAAAAAAGATTACTTTCACACACACAAAAATGGTTAGGTATGCGCGTGCGACCGGAGTGATAACCGTCGCGCCCGCGCCCCCCTGTACATGTCTTCTCGCCTCCCTAGGGGGGCGGGCGCCACACTTTGAAAATCAACTAGAAAAAAATATATGACATCGGATTATATAATTTTCATTTCTGCACACTTTTTCGTTATTATTAAAACACCACCTAGGACCATACCCGAATCAAAGCTATCGTATTTTAAATGACTATAAAATAAATTTTGTCTGGAATCACTCTGAGTGAAGTCCCGCTTACATTGCAATGATTTGATTTATAAATAGCTATTTTACTATAATGGATGTGGGATCATAATACGGAAAATGCAAAATCATGCAATTAATGTCACATTATAGTATGGTCTCTATTAAATAACACAAGTCGACAATAAAACGTTTTATTATAGTGCATTTTCACGCCTGACACGACAATACTACGTATAATCGTTATTCTATGTTATTAGTTACAAGTTGATTGTGTGCTATAATAAAAGTAGTTGATCCAGCAATAGCTAAAAATACTCAACTTACCGAACTTGCTATACGAATATGAATTATGAATGAAATAGTATAAAAATCGTCATTTTCACTAAACGCACGCTTGTGTGAGTATGTAATCGAAGCACGCGATACATTGCTGCTTGGTCGTACTTTTGTCGTACTCTTTTTTAATTAGGATATTTAATAAAATTGCTTTCACATATGATTTGTACAGTCGTAAACTAAATCTGGATAAATTATACGCCCGTAGGAAATATACACGCTGTATATATTTTATTCCGGCGCATACTGATGTTTTTTTGTGTGCTTATGATATTGATTATTATCAATTGAAAAAATGATATCAATTTCTACAATTGGTCAAAATTTCAATCTTGTAATTCATTTTTTATCTAGATTATTTATGTAAGCAGTTAAATCAATTTATTGCCAATTAGTATTATAAAATGCCAAAGAAATATATCCCCCGTTATGTAGGATTACTAGCTTATCCAGTACCTCATACGATCCAATAAAATATAAGTGTGATGAGATCAGTTCAATTTGTTCCTATTCTGTCAAATGGCGTAATATCTTTTATCTGTTTAAGATGGTTGATATAACACTTATATGTGACGCGATAGTCTTTGCCATTTTAATCCGAAATGAAGTGAAATGATACTTCCGTCGGCTTTCAACATGTTACCCAATTGAGATATAGCCATCAATATGGCGATATCTGAAGTGCTATTGTGCATATATCATTGTAAGATGAAATTGCATTCTATTATTATCATCTGTGAAATGGTAGACTCATCGAAGACATTTGAAGTATCGGCAAATGACTTGGTGTTAAGAGGCTATGCTGTTGTCAAAGCGCCCATACAAACGTAGTCCAGTCATATTTTGAGTATTAAGCTATGAAAATCTATGAAATTTTCAAGACACAATCTAGAAACAAATATCTGTGTCGGTGGTGAGTCAGATTTTCGTTTAAATATATACTTCCAGAGTTACAGGGCGTCAAAGTATTGTATTTTTCGGTAATAAAAAGCCCCAACTTTGAACCTGATTTACAAGAGTATGAATCAATTTAGAACAATTTGGAAAAACCACCGACATCTGAAATTTCATTAGTATACTGTATTAAAAAAATGTTTACATAATATACTGTATCCTTCAAATGATCCCTGGACTACGAAACATCCAAATAACGGGTGGATAACATCGCATAATGTATGCTGTCTCACCGTACGCGCTCGGGTAGGATAGGGCTCGGAGAGGGACAGCTACAAAACAATTTAACCTTGAAAACGACCACGTGGTCTTACCAACATAGCCTCTTAACAAAGATACGCACTTTTTTCTTCTTCAAATGTTTCACACCTGAATGTGTATTTGTTTGTCTGTTACCTTTTGACGCCTCAACGGCACTACCAATTGTGTTGAAATTGGGCGTATAATATGGTGTTTAGAGAGGGACTTTCGTTATTTTTATTCCGATTGGAATTTTATGTTGGAGTAAAATTAATTTTCAGAAAATATATTTTTTAAATATATTATGGGGTTGCACTTCTTCTCGGGGTCTTCATCTTACCCATATCTCACCTGATAGTAAGTGACGATAAGAATCTACTGAAGTGATGATAGGTATCGAACCCGGGACCTGATTGTGAGTCGAAAGTTGTAGCCACCGTGCTGAAGTATGGTTCAAACATACATACATCCTTAAATATATATCTAACTTTTGCCCGCGACTTTGTTCGCGTGGACTATAGAAATTATCCCATGGGAATAATTTGTTCGATCGGGGTAAAAATTTGCTTATGTCGTTTTCAGTCCTTCAATTATCCTTATGCAAATAAAATCTTGTCATCTTGACTTCGTTAGACGTGAAAGGAGGTCATGACATATTAGTCATCATCATCATCAACAGCTACGTCCCCACTGCAGGGGCCTACTCTCTTACAGAGAGTGTATGGGCCGTAGTCCACTAGGCGGGCCCAGTGCGGTTTGGCGGACTTCACATGCCTGTTCAAGACATGCAGGTTTCCTCACGATGTTTTCCGTCACAGTTAAGCAATCGGATAATGTACTTGAATTGAAAAACAACTCATAGGTATACGGCTGGATTCGAACCCGGAATTCTCAGATCTAGAGTCCGCGCCTTTAGTATGGATTAGTAATTTCCTTCCTACGACTAGAACTATGAACTGAACTAGAACTCTACCATGAGTTTATGCAGTCGGTAACGTGTATCGTTAACTATTGCTCTGTCCTTGTCACCCGCATCTCGACTACGTAAACTCATGGTAGACGCACTGTTCGTTTCATTCGAGTATTCATATTCATTTACAATAATTCTATTCGCACAAAGCAACCAAACATATGTCTATTACAGTTGTTACCAACATTATGCTGATAGCACGTGTTATGTTATGCGCTCGGTCGACTTTACGTAAACACCCGGCTTTCTCCGCATTTCCTGTGCGATGCGTCTTAGACCGGTCTAACTCGACCTACCTGTTACACCGAATGTCTTGAATATACGTTATTAAAACAGAATAAGTTCCAATGGGGTTTTGTTTAATTAAACTCTTCGAAGTATTTGGAAAAAGCAACGCCTTGTGAAGAAGGTATTTCAATTCATGATTACATTTGGAGAAATCAAATAAAAAAATCAAAATCATTGATTTATTTACATGAACTCATAAATTGTACACACGGCTACTCATCAAGCTATACATTTCCAGTATACGCTGACCTCGCCTGTGCGTACAATAAATAGTAGAGACTACCTTTTAAATATTGAAATATTTGTGTTATGTAGCCTCGCTCTAACAGATTTAGTTAATTGATTACGAGTATGAACACAATAAAAAATAAACTAAAAGTGAGTATACATTTTAAAAAGAAATTAGGTAAGTTTTGTGTATGTATTGTAGATTGTGCAACTGCTAGCCTAATATGTTTAAAAAAGACCGTTTTATCGTAGGTTAAAGTTTTTAACCAGTTTCTTAGCACTTTGGTCCCCACTTGTGGCTCAATTATCGCCTTATTCCTAAAGCTCTTATCTTCACTTCATGAAAGTCAAGTGGTAATTTTATGTATCTATAAATATATAATTGCAGCACGTAATAAAGGTTAATGACCACGGTACAGCCAATTAATCTTATAAACAAAGTTGTTGAAATTGAAAGCAACCTAAAAGAGCCTTGAAAATTTACAAACAAACCTTTGTATGGGCATCGGTGCTAATTGACGCACTTGAAGTGAAAGGGTAAGATCAAACATATAGGAAGCGATTTCAACTCGTACGCCCTATAGTTTTAGTTTTATTTTTTAAAAAGAAGGCAGAGACAAGTAGTTTCAGGGCCATTAGTGTGTAGATTGTAACTAAATAAGTAAGAACTGAAGTTAGTTCTTCAAGTTAAATAAAAACTGGTTTTAAAGCGATAAACGTTTTTTTTGGAAAGTAGTTTATTTGTTATCATTTGTTTAATTTATTAACAGAAATTCTATATGTACACTCGAGTTAAAAATCAAATCCACTTTTGTACCATGTCACATTCACCCATTCTTGTTTTTGTGTATTAAAGGTGAATGTGACAAGGTTCAAAAGTGTATATATTTTTGTATCGTTATTCGTACGTATAAAGTATGAGTTATCAGTTATTGGATATAACAAATTGTATATAATCTTTGAAATCAATTTATCCAAATACACATCTATAATTTATGCTGCGCAAAATCAATTTAAGAAAACGATAGTGTATTATGTAAGCTATATCGTTTTGATATAGTGAATTGAATGGACAAGGTCAGACGCAGCAGATTTATAGCTGCATGTAATACGTAATTTAAACCATTCTTTGTTTTTAAATTGTAAAGTGAACAATCGATTTTATCTACACGCTAATAAGTAAGATATGTCAACGTTGACAGCCGATTGTCCTTATATTCTGAGGTGTTACATCATCATCGTATATATTAAAGGTTCCGCAGCTAAAAAGCGGAATCTATTTAGGATCACTTTGTTGTCTGTTCAATAGTCTTTTAATACCCTTTTCAAAAGCTTTTATTATCAGGTATATTTAGGTACTCTTGACTCTCTTTTACGTCGTAACGGAGAGTTGAAGGGCCGTAAAGGACATAGGCTGTTTTTTATCCGGATAGAGCAAGTAGTACCCGTGTGATAATTTTTGGAGTCCACACGGACGAAGTGGAGGGCAAAAGTTAGTAATCAATAAAAATATTTGGGTTCTGTTTTGTACCACTGCACCGTATAATACTCGTATTTACCACAAAATCGAGCAAAAGAACGCCTATAATACGTTTCTATTAATTTATTTATATATAAGCCGATACAATCAAAAGGTCCCATATTTTCAACCTTCAAAAAAGGAAGAGTTTCTCAATTCGACTGCATGTTTTTTGAGGGATGTATGTTAGGCGATAACACTGCCGATTATGAATCAATGAAAACAAAATATAAACTTTTAGTGCAGTTGAAGACGTTTTCTTAATTCTTTTTGAACGCGTTGATTATTGGAACATGCATTTTAGAATTTACTCTGCACATTTCATAAAATCTAATCTAAACAATTCTAGCTAGAGTAAATGTAACGCATAACTATGTAAATGAAGTTTTATGTATAATAATTGTGAACAGGTTCAGTAAGTTATTAGATTACGCACAAACGATCCTAAATCAAGTGGAGCACTAGTTTTATACGCACATCACAACATAAACTTGCATCACTATCTCACTACACTATAGATAGGGACTTCCCTCTGACTTCCCACGGTTTCGCTAACATTTTTCAGTACTCTATTATTTATTACTTTATGACACTACTAGGAAAAAAAAGTGTAAAAATAATCTTGCTTTAATACATTGAGGTACTAAATTGAGATGATAATAAATGATAATAAACATGAATACAGCCATTATATTTTTGTCTCATTCGATAGTCCATGTAAAAAGATAAATAGCTCTAGCAATTTTTTTCGATACGATTAATATTTTTTTAGGACAACTCACCGAATAGTGATACTAGTCACGCGGTGTTAAAATGCTCCATATAAATCGACCGAGTTTTTGTGACGTCACATGCCAGTATTGGAGCGTTAAATGTATGAAGCTTGTTCGATATTTTGAGTTATCTCGTAAAATAATGTTTTTATGTATTATACACCCCTATAAGAAAATGTTCAGAATGCAATGAGAAAACTAAATCTAATAAGCATTTTACTATTCGAGGAACTTAAACTAGGACTTAAAACTATTGCCAAATAAAATTTAAAATTATTAAGTATTTTTAATTTGGGGGCTTTCTTTTAGGTTTTATAGGAAATAAAATTATTTTTATTTCTCTAAAAAGAAATTTGCATTTCACTTATAACTAGAGTAAATACAATTTATATTATAGTAGGTATCTTACAGCTAGTATTACAGAGTTGTGCAAACTGATGTCTTAACTATTTCTAATTAGATAAGATTTTAGTGTCAGTTCTGGTATAAAATACAATTAATCTCCAAACTAATTAGGTGTCAAATACATAATTGCATTTTTGGTAGTATTTTGTTTGTACAAAATCATTCTTTTTGTGACATATTTATGCTCAGCAGGGGGACGTTACCTGGCTGCTGCTGCTGATGATGATGGAAATAATCATTTTTCACCCTAGGTTGTTTTTGTAATCTAAACTTTAAGTAACCCTATGACCTTTGCATCTCTATGTGAAGTGAAGGCCAGCATGGGCTGGTTATCTCGATAGAGCATACAAAAAGTAGTAGGAAATGATACAACCTTTAACGCTTCAATAAATAGCCTAGATATCGATTTTATTTTGTACCCTAATTTAAATAAAAACCCAACCCTGTAGGTTGTTAATTGACTTTTTGTTTTATTTTTTTCGCTTAATGTTTTTAGCATTCTGTGTTTTTATACGTCACAGTTCGTTTTTATAAAATCAAATAAGTCTAGTTCAGTTTTATGGTCAAAAACATTTTGTTTGTTTATTTCACCGTGTGAAATTTTAAGTAAACTTTCAAATTCCTAAGAAACTGTGTTAGCTGTTGTTTTGAACAGCCCTCAGATTAGGGTTGAGAATATGCATCAACCGTCCTTAAATCTTGGTTTTAAATTCTTTGTATGAAAAAGTAACAATGAATTTAAAAGAGGACAAAAAATAAATTGGTTATATAGTAACTGTTATAATAATTTAATAGATACAATTATAATATATATTTTTTAAATAAATTTGCAGGAAGTCTACTTTATGCATATCTAAAATTAGTTTTAGAATCGTGCTGGATACAATTAGATATCTATAAAATTCAAGTTTGGATCTGATGTTGCATTTAATTACATGCACATAATTAATCTGAGACAAGGAAGTTCCATTTTATGACGAACATGATGAATTGGTAAAAAATAGCAATCAAAATAAATACATATCATATATGTAAATAAAAACGTTGTATTTTTGCAAACCTCATATGTGGGTATGGTGATTATGATTATGATGACATGTGCGTGCGACCTTAATGAGAGCTTAACCAGGAGTGGCGTCCTACCTGTGTTCGCATCATCCCCTCGCTAGCTGATGACGTCACGGCGTAGTACACACACATACAATGTTCTACAGTGTGTAATGTATTTCTTTTCTGTTTCCTCTGAGTTGAATGTAGTAACAATATAAAGAAATAACTCTAACAAATTCTTATTTGTTATTTGAATTACTTTAATGGTAAAGACTGTTCGATATGTAATTCATTTGTTTCACACGGCTTGATGATGATGATGTTTTTTCAGGTGCTTAACAAATAAATTATAATCTTTTGAAATTTACTGAAGTTATAAACAATTTTAAAAAACACAATGTGAACAATGGAATATAATTTATTTTTCTGCCCTCTGAGCACGTTTTGAAAATTTTTTATACACTTGTTACGCCCGCACACTTGCATGACCTTAATGAAATGAAATAAAATACTTGTTTTCAAATAAGTAAAGAGATACTTTCCAAGCAGGTTTAGTATAAAATGTGCTTAAACTACATCCTCGTCGGTAATCTGTAACTTTCTTACCTTGGTGAATAATGTACTATTACTGTAAGGACTCGAAAGCAAGTTAACTTATCGTGATATAGATGAATAACCTGTGCTTATATATATTGTTCCAGTGCGCACAAGTAGCAACAAATGTTGTCGAGCAGAAACATCAGGTATCCAGAGCCAAGAGGAGTCGAGCTCTGGGCAGCCGAGCTTTCAGGGGCAGCACCATATGGCTGACCGGACTCAGTGGTGCTGGGAAGACCAGCATTGCATTCGCACTTGAGGCATTCCTAGTGTCCAGAGGTAATTAAATTATCTTGTAAAAATCTAAATATAGTAGGTTTGCGTTGACGACGTGGCTTTAAAAATAACCTATTCACTCTGGCCTTGAATAGATTAATAGAACTACTAGTATATTTTTTGTGGAAAATTGGTCGAATACAAAAATAATCTCTGATTATTGTCCCCCGCGAAAAATTGATAACGCATTTATCGAAACGAGATATCGGATTAGTGTGGCAGATGATAAGTGAACAAGTATGATAAGAGCAGTAGCATGCTTGAATTTACACAAAACGCCGAATGTTATCCAATTTTTTCGATAAGAAAGCAATGGAAGGCGATATTGTATTCTAAATCTCAGACCACACGGCTCGTTATCATCTTCGACTAATAATTGTCCGCATCCAATAATGAATCATCTGCTACAATGTATTCAATTAACAACAACTATTATTATTCCTTGTTACGTTGATATACAACTGTACATAGCGTTGCCGTTGCCTTCAGTTTTTGCATCGTCATGGATAAAAACGAAACCAAACACTTCCACGGCAATATTGCCATGACAAAAAACATTGTTGCATATAAAAACTAACAATAAAAACCGGCCAAATGCGAATTGGAATCGCGCACCGAGGGTTCCGTACAGAATATATTTAAAATACGGAAAACCATCTAGCAAATGAGCCTCGATTTAGTTTTGCTACGTTAAAACGCACGTCTCCTAAAAATCACGTTTGTTGTATGGGAGCCCCTTAAATATATATTTTATTCAGTTTTACAGTATTTGTTGTTATAGCGGCAACAGAAATACATCATCTGTGAAAAATTCAACTGTCTATCACGGTTCATGACATGGTGACGGACGGACAGATAGATAGTCTTAGTAATAGGGTCCTGTTGGTTACACTTTGAACACGGAACCCTAAAAATCGATATGCAACAACAATACCACAATAGCGCCGCGTAAAAAAAGCACTTTTAACATGTAATCTGCGAGTATTTTTGTTTAGTTTATGTGCTTACGTTTGTCCACAATTCACCTGATGGCAAGTGACGGTGTGATCCAGGATGATACGCCCTTAGTTATCATATTCATTTAGGGACACAGATAATCTGGCAGGGAATTCCACTCCCGAGCATTGCGGTGACACTTACAATGGGGAATAAGTATGGGTGAAACGCTTCCGATCTTCTGTTTGACCGATTACAAATACTGTGGAATTGCGTCGTGCAATCCAAATTCACATTTAATTTTAAAAAAAATGTTTTTGCTTTGCTTATTTTGGCATACACTTGTATATTACAGATTTCGAGTAATGCTTCGTCGCGTGGTAAACAAATTACCGCTACCGTAGATAGTTATTTTTTTCTCTTTATTTTTCAAAATTCTTAAAACTTGTTTCCTATCATGGCGCTATAGAACTATAAATAAATAGTAACATTTACTTTTTTTGTTTTGTTTTTAATACGGTGCGTTCCGAAGGTCAGCAGCAGTAAAAATATAAATAAATGTTATCAAATCGATTGAGTGAACCTTCAAAACCGCAAGTTTGTGTTGTAGGGTTTATCTTAACCAATAACAATTAAATATGTTCGTATGTATTATGCAGAGTCATTTTGCGTAAATTTTTAAGAAAAAAATATTACTGAGATGTTTTTGTACAAACTTATAGAAAAATTGGCTTTGTAGTTTCTTTCAATTATTGTTTACCTACACTTATCCACATATCCGTTGCTGTTGCTCATTGTATTGCCGAAAGAATTCCAACAATATTTCTCCAATAGTTTTCATAAGGAGAGTATTAGACATGTGTAAGTGATGCGAGTTGCATTACGCGTTTTGCGCATGTCTAGAGAGTATGTAGACACCTAGGCCAACGCATTACATCGGTGACCACATAATTATGGTAAAGCGTTGACTTCATTTCATCATTCAGCCTATATATATATACGTCCCCACTGCAGAGGCTCCGGCCTGCTCTCCTTCAGAGAGTATAGTTCACCATGGGTAAAGCGTCGACTTATATCTTTTATAATATTTATTATCTTTGTCTCTCCAGGTATCCCAGCGTACGGTCTCGATGGGGACAACATTCGCACGGGTCTCAACAAAAACCTCGGCTTCACGAAAGAAGACCGCGAAGAGAACATCCGACGAGTTGCTGAAGTGGCTAAACTCTTCGCTGACAGCGGCGTCGTGTGCCTGTGCAGCTTTGTGTCGCCTTTCGCTGAGGTGAGAGGGACATTGGCGTTATTGTTACACGGCAATATTAAAAACAAACAACAGCCAAGTGATAGTTGGACTCGCGCATCGTGGGTTCTGTATCTGAGAAGGAAAATGACGGATATAAACGAAATTATTTTCTGACCACAGTAAATACGAGGGGCATACCGAAATGATCGGGAATATAAAACAATACATACAGGAAATAACTAAATTTATTTTTATTGCTTTTCGAAGTATTCTCCGTTGCAGTTAATGCACTTTTGCATTCGTTCGAACCAATTATTATAGCAGCAATTCCAGTCCGAAGTTGAGATGGTCAAAATCGTCGATTTGTATGCTTCCACTGCTTCTTCTGGACCTTGAAACCGCTGACCACGCAATAAATCTTTGATTCTAGGGAATGTAAAGTAATCATTGGGACTCAGATCAGGGCTGTATGGAGGATGATCCATTAATTCAACGTTTTCCTGCTTCAAAAACTCGCTTGTTTTCTGAGCGGTGTGAGAGCTCGCATTATCGTGATGGAGGATTATGCGTCGTTTCGGGTTACCTCTACGGAGTTCGGATATCATCTGTGGCAAACAAACCGTTGTATACCAATCAGCGGTAACCGTTCTCCGTTCCTCTAAGGGAACTGTGACTACATGTCCTGTTTTCGCGACAAACGAAGCGACCATTTTCTTCGATACGCTGCGAGAGCGGACAACTTTTGTTGGCTTGATCTCACCTGCGAAGACCCAGACAGCCGACTGATGCTTTCTTTCTGGCTCATATGAATAGATCCATGATTCATCACCAGAGACAATGTTATAAACTGCTTTTGACTTTCCTCCGTTGAAGCGTTGCAGAGTAGACCGGCACCAATTGACACGAGCCGCCTTTTGCTCTTCGGACAAATTATGGGGCACCCAGCGGGAAACTAGCTTTCTCACTCCCAGTTCACCATGTAAAACAGTTTGTATCGCAGTCATACCTATCCCTAAAGTAGCCCGAATCTGCTCATATGTAATATGTCGGTCATCCTGTATCATTCGGCGCACAACAGCGACATTTTCTGGTGTAACCGCTGTTTTTGGCCGGCCTGTGGAAGGTACGGTGCCAAGAGAAGCACGTCCACGCCGGAATTCAGAATACCAGCGATATATTGTCGTCTGACTAGGCGCTTCACTCTTGTATATAGATATAAGCTCAGCGAGACATTGTCCCTGAGATAATCCTCGTCGAAAGTTGTAAAAAATTATGGCACGGAAACTTTCTCTTGTAAGCTCCATTTTTTTATCGACCTATCAATTTCAAACTGATATTGTTCTTTAAAAAAAAATTTTTTTTTAATTCTGTCAATTGTATTCGATTTTCAACTAACCAGTGTTTATTCATCAAAAAGAGTTTTTAATCTAATTAAATCGAAAGTACTCGATTACCGATCTTTTCGGTATGCCCCTCGTATGACCTAGTGATATGATCACCCAAAAGCACACTGCACCATTACACCGTCTCTGCCGACGGAAACTGAAATTACACACTATCCCCATGACGAACAATAATCCTAGCGCTTATCGCAATTATAGGCACATTCCGGGCCTATTTTCTCCGATCAGGTCGAGCCCTAGTGCATGGGCGCCCTTTGGCTAGTCGCTCGTAAAATCTTAGTCTTCTTAGCGCCATCCGCGCTGGACAATTGTCGAGGTGAAGCTGTAATGGACGCAGGATCAACAAAATGAAGTCCATTCAAAAAAGACCTAGTGACTAGTTAAAATTTTCGTTAACCTTTACCAATGAAAGTACAAATATTTTTAAATATTTACACTTGCAAAAACTGGATAAAGTTGGCAGTTGCTGAGGTGAACATTGATAGCTATGACATGCGGACAGATTCGAGAGTGGTCCTATAGGACATTCAATTTTTTCATTTGACTTACGGAACCCTAAAATGAAAAATAGGCTATAATAAATGACGATATCACGTCAAAACAACCCCAAATTTGCCAAGATTATACTTTTAAAAGCGAAAGTTTGTTCGTTTGTCCTTCCTAATGGAGGGTCAGAATGACATTGTAGCGGGATACTCGTACTTGCATTGTCGGAGAAAGAGTAGGCTAATTTAAATCCCGATCGAACTAGTAGTTCCCTTGTGATAATTTCCGTAATCCGCGGGCACGAAGTCGCGGGAAAAATGCTAGTCTGATTAAAACAGTCCATAAAACGTAATTGATAACAGACAGAGGGTTACTGGGTCGAGAATGATGTTCGGTCAATGACATTTTTTATCTCGTTTTACGATAAAAGAGTAGAGGTCAACAAATCTGGTTTTCCGTATTGTATGAGAAAGTAGACACTTTTCCGATGAACCTGGGAGTTCTCCCTTTAGTTCATCAAGTCATTTAGTAGAGTCTTATTCTAAGAGTACTTACTACCTTTTAATAAAAACTTCCTATATCTACTAGCCCATATATGTATACAGTAATAATTCTTATAATATGTGTATCGAATTGTTTAATTTCATTATTTTATTACATTCATACATGGTATCGAATTTAAAACAAAATTATCATAATGGTTGCAGGAACCATGCTTTTATAGCTTTTATGAATATTCTTAAGACCAAAATATAACTAGACTTAAGTTTTATATGTCGACATGTTCGACGGAATACGATAACTCGATATTCATATTAAGATCATTTTTAACTTGTATTCTTGGAAATAAATATTTCTTTCAAACTAGCTTTTGCTCACGACGGGAATTATTTGTTCGATCGGGGGTAAAAAGTAGCTTTTATCCTTTTTCAACCTTTCAATTAACGCTATACAAAATTAAGTTATTCAGAAAGTGGAAGGACCGACAAACAGACTTCCGCATTTATAATATTAGTACGGATTAATACTCGGAACGTATACAAGTGATTATTTATTTAGCAGAGCGATAATATTGTGCGATCGTTTAAAGCCGTTAATTAACGGTTAATCAGACTAATTAACCTTTTATGAAGCGCGTGAAGCTGTAAAATGAAATGTAGTTTATCGCACATGTTTACTTTGGTATAATGTAGCAGAGTATAAATTTATTGTGTTATTGTAGGTATACATATATTAAAAGAGATGTTTCGAAATCGGCCTGCACTTTTACACTATTCCAAAAATCTAGTAATAATATAAACAAGTATGTATGTATAGAAAAATACTAGAATTACATTTTTGCATATATTTTATTTGTTAAAGGTCATTAGGGTTCCGTACCCAGAGAGTAAAAACGGGAGGGACCCTATTACTAAGATTTGGCTGTCCGTCCGTATGTCTGTCCGTCTGTCACCTGCTGTCACCGGCTGTGTCTCATGAAACTGAATCACTTTTATTTGATAATGACTTTTTAAAATGTACAAGGCCAGGCCTGGCTCCACAATTCCAGTGCTATTTTAACCACCTGTTTAAGCGTAAATGTGACAATTGATACCATTGTAAAATCC
Source organism: Carcina quercana (assembly GCA_910589575.2). Lineage (NCBI taxonomy): Eukaryota > Metazoa > Arthropoda > Insecta > Lepidoptera > Depressariidae > Carcina > Carcina quercana. The sequence continues at coordinate 4,271,219 of OU342430.1, forward strand.
GTTGGTATCTTTAATGTGCGTTACACATCCATATAAATATTATAACTACGAAAGGGCGTTTGTTTCTTTGTCCTTACTTCCGATCTTGACTTGATTCTTGTACAGGGATAGTTTGAAGCCCGGTAAAGGACATTTTTTCGTACAACTTTTTACTCCGATCAAACTAGGTGGGATAATGTTTTGAAGTCTACGTTGTTTTCACACATGCATACATACAACAAACGTGATATTTTTTTTGGGGAGACGTGTGATGTAACATTCTACTAGCGCCATTTAGTGTCGTACTCGTCTACTACTGCTAATGAAAAACTAAATATATAACGAAAATCGAGGCCCATTCGTTAAAGGATTGTTGGGTGCATATTATTGTTTATGGTGTTCCGTATTTTAAATAGCAATATTCTGTCCGGAACCCTTCGTGCGCGAGTCCAACTCTCACTTGGCATTTTTATTTATTGACGCCATCTTTGTTTTCAATGTTAAGTCTTACCCGTTTCGTGCGTTTTATATGTTTTTGTACAAACAAACTAAACCAAAACATACAAAAATGGTAACTGAATCACTTTTATTTGATAATGACTTTTTAAAATGTACAAGGCCAGGCCTGGCTCCACAAATTCACGGAACGTGTCATTTATGGATTTCATGAAATTCCAGTGCTATTTTAACCACCTGTTTAAGCGTAAATGTGACAATTGATACCATTGTAAAATCCGTTGGTATCTTTAATGTGCGTTACACATCCATATAAATATTATAACTACGAAAGGGCGTTTGTTTCTTTGTCCTTACTTCCGATCTTGACTTGATTCTTGTACAGGGATAGTTTGAAGCCCGGTAAAGGACATTTTTTCGTACAACTTTTTACTCCGATCAAACTAGGTGGGATAATGTTTTGAAGTCTACGCGGATGAAGCCGCGGACAAGAGCTAGTAAACGATATTGTAGTAGTTCAGGAACTACGTATATATATACTTATGCAGATGTAGTAACCTATATTTATATGAGTAACGACCTAAGATTTAATTGAGTCATTCTAGAGTTTGAAATGACCTTTTTCCTTGGGCTAGTGCTGATAGCCAATGACTTGTCTTTTTATGATTACATTTATAGCTGGCGGTATAATGGTAACAAACAGCTAACCATATTATGCATTTCTATGGTGAGGATCTACGAAATAACGTCTACCAGGCCGTCCATCTACTAGGTGGACGGGAGACCTGGTTAGAGTCGCGGGGAGTCGCTGGATGCAGGTGGTTCGGGTCCGGTCGATGTGGCGTACCATGACGAAGGCCTATGTCCAGCAGTGGACGTTTCCTGGCTGATGATGATGGTGATTGTGAGGATATGTCTGCAATCGATTGTGACGAATTGACAAATCTCTACACTGTGACCAATTTTGCATTTAATATGAGGTAGAGCGGCAGTTCTAGATATTCTGCACAAAGTGTATAACTAGGTGTAGACATGTTTAGGCATTTATGCATATTACAATAAGAGCTAAATAAAATGTGCATTTTAAATGCCTCGAGATCGAAGTTTTTGGGACAAGAAACACTTCCGTAAAAAAATCTTCGAGTATATTTTTATTTCAAAACTTCCATTAAAGTTATCATGACTGACCTTTACTAGGTCGTCGGTCCATCTAGTAGGCGAAAGGCCCGCTACACGTTTCCCGGTACGTGGTCGCCACTCGAGTACTCTTACTCCCCATTCCCGATCGAACGATGTGGCCTGCCCATTGCCACTTGTATGAGGTATGTCTGTGTTTGTTCGTTTATGGATTTCTTCATTCCGGATTTTATCACCTAGAGAAATTCCGAGCATAGCTTACCACAGTATAGGACCACGTTTCGGTGTCGTATGTCATCACTGGCAATACACACTGATTAAAGAATTTAGAAGCTGAAGTATTTTGGACGAGAAGATATGCGGTAACTTCCTAAACGTTGCCCAGCCGAGTTGCATTCTTCGGTTGATTTCTTTGTCGAAGTTGGACCTGCCTAGTTGAATGGATTATGTATATACTATAATAGTAGACTATTCGGTCAGACACTGTTGACCTAATGTCATATCTTAATTCGCAGGACCGTGAAGTAGCCCGCCGCATCCATAGTGACTCCGACCTGCCCTTCTTCGAGGTGTTCATCGACACGCCGCTAGAAGTGTGCGAGAAGAGAGATACTAAGGGACTCTACAAGAAGGCAAGAGAAGGACAGATAAAGGTATGTATGTAGGTATTTAGAGTGTTGTCCGTTAAATTTTCTAGCAATGCACTTCATAAACTTCGTGTCTGATTTAATTAAGGACTCCCAATTGTTTTTTGACTCCGAGATAAAGGAATACTAAGGCCTCATGTTCACATACACTCTTTTCCCCAGGTTTGTTCACCCCAGAATCCCTTCATACCGGAACACAACAGTGCTATAAACACTGCTGTTTAACGGCAGTCTTAGGTAACCTGGTTAGGCGGACATAGATCGGACATTAAATCTAAGCGATAGGTGAACTACATACATATCTTTCTTAAAGACTGTACCAACAGAAGATGTTTGCTGTTTTGGCATGTCACACTGCCACCAGCTGTGTAAACTATAGCTAATGGCAACTACTACATGTCGTATCGTAGGTATCATAAAAGGCGAGTGAATAAAAATTTCACCATAAAATCAGTTTAAGGAAAGTTCGTACCACGTGTTGTTCCATCAGTCTGTACACACAGTTGACGTTACGTTATGCGGGGTTTATACAGGGTCACTAATATGGCAATACAGTAATCCAGTCCAGCGCTGCCTTGCTAATTGGCTCGTGTAGACACCCAGCCAAGTGCTGACTTCGCGCTCACAAGCCAGACCAGCTGACCCATTCTATTTTTGGGCCCAGTAAGTCAGTCCACGACCTGGTGGTATATAATCCACAGTCAACCGACTTACTGCCGATACTGTCTACATGTACCCGGTTATTGGGTACGAAATTCAGAGTCACTGAATCCTATCACTGCCATCGTATAAACCAGCCTTACAGTTTACTTTTTAATTCTTTTACAATTTGTCAAATTATTAAAATTCGCCCGTCATTCCTGGTGTAAAGGTTCCCATAAGGCTCGCAGCATTGCTTGCAGCGCGGCTATGTATTATCTAGGTAGATATTATATGTACGCAGGAAGGCGCGCCACTATGAAGGACTTCGCCTCCTTACTTATAATAATGTTCAGGCAAAAATACTACAAAATATGGAGTGACTGTGTATCCCAAACTAGAAAATTATGACACAGGCCAGACATTTCGAACAAATGTCGTGATATGGGACACAGTATTCTTCCGTGCGGTGTGCGAACGAAGGGTAGTGTACTAAATCCAGCAATTTTCTCGCAGGGTTTCACCGGCATCACTCAGGAGTATGAGCGCCCCGAAACACCGGATCTGGTCGTGCAGACGGTCGGCAGATCTATCGAGGAGTCCACTATGGACGTGGTCAGACTACTGGAGTCACAGGTAAGTTGTTATCAGAGTCTTTAATTCTCACTCGTCAGGCGCGAGTGGTGACTGATCAGATTGGGCACAAGCAGACTCAGACAGGTGCGTCTGGAGAGAGACGCTGGAATGGAACAAATTGATAAATGTCGTTGAAGTTACTTTGTTCGTTGGTCCTTTTCTGATAGTCCTATAAAACGCCAAGGTCACTTGGCGAGCTTTGCAGCGAGCAATGCTCAGAATTCCCTATGGGTAATACATACGAATATTATATGAGAGTCGGTTCATTAGTCCTTCCTTCCAGTCGTAGTGGAGGGTCAGAATGACATGATTTTTTTGTCTAGTGATAGATGAAGGGCCATAGCATAACGAGCATTTAGTTCCCGTTGAATATTTTTCGAAGTCCGCGCGGGCGATGCATGTCGCGTAAGTCGAAGAGACAACCAGACAGAAAATTTCTCTCTTAGTACTCTTAACCGTTGAGGAATAAGAGTTCCTGATTGGCTACCGCATATTGGGACAGAACCCCTCTAAATAGGCTGACGACCTAGTGAAGGTCGCAAGGAGCACGGAAGGAAGCGACTCTGGACAGGCCATTATGGATGTTGTATCTGGAGTCATGGATTTTTAAAGAAGAAGAAGTCAGCAAACACACATGTGTAACTATCAGTGACGTGCGCTGCATATTGACGGCCGAGTGTCTGACGTACTTTTGTTTGTGTGTACCTTGTGTATAACAAACGAAAGTGACGGACCTAGTTACTTCACACGTCAGTAGAATACGACATCTGGATTTTCAGATCTCTGTGTCTGTAGTATCTTACGTTTGTGCACACTATAACTCCTCAGGACATCATCCCTCGCCACGACAGTAACTCCCTGGGCGTGGAAGAGCTCTTCATCTACGGCAACAGGCTGAGCAGTGCTATCGAGGAGGCGGGCAGGTTGCCGCAGGTCGAACTCACTACTGTAGATCTACAGTGGGTCCAGGTGAGTCCTGTTACAATAGCAATCAAATACAAATAACCAGTGGCTTGTATGCAATAACAAAGCTTATTTTATGTCACTTAATCTATTGCTACTTTTGAAAAGTAGTTCTGAAGCGAAAGCGATAAAGAACTCTACACCACTCTCAATATAAATGAGATTAGTACAACTTATATAAAATACATAACTGTAAAAACCATGTAAGAACACATTGTATTTCCATAAAAATTCGCTTAATCTATTGCTACTTTTGAAAAGTAGTTCTGAAGCGAAAGCGATAAAGAACTCTACACCACTCTCAATATAAATGAGATTAGTACAACTTATATAAAATACATAACTGTAAAAACCATGTAAGAACACATTGTATTTCCATAAAAATTCGCTTAATCTATTGCTACTTTTGAAAAGTAGTTCTGAAGCGAAAGCGATAAAGAACTCTACACCACTCTCAATATAAATGAGATTAGTACAACTTATATAAAATACATAACTGTAAAAACCATGTAAGAACACATTGTATTTCCATAAAAATTTCCTTTGACATGTTATTGAACACTGTTTGCTTTTTTTTAAATATCTTACTCGTAATTTAGAAATAATCTAATGTTCAGGTTTTTTGAATTCACCGTACTTTCGGAAAAGTTGAATGAAGTAATCGTACATCAGTTAAATTTTTAAATTTGTGACTTCAGTGGTACTAATGTTTTGTAGCGGAATTTTAATTTCGAAATAATTTGTTTGGATATTTTGTTATTTAGGGTATGTATGCTGATGGAGTTACCGGTTTATTTTCAGGTCCTGTCTGAAGGCTGGGCGTATCCACTGAAAGGCTTCATGAGGGAGCACGAGTATTTACAGGTAAGTTGAGTATCCAGTAATGTACATTACGGTCTTCGCATCAGCAGCACATGGCATGGAGAAGGACATTTGCTACATTTTATCCCAGTCTTTCTAGTAGTTCCCGTAGGAAAATATCTAAAGCAGACGAAGTCGCTGGTACATACTAGTATCAAGTAAACGAAATAATCACTCTTTTAACATTATGATTCAACACATCATCATCAGCCAAGAAACGTCCACTGCTGGACATATGCCTCCTTCATGGTACGCCACATTGACCGGTCCTGAGCCACTTGCATCCAGTGACTCCCTGCGACCTTAACCAGGTCGTCGGTCCATCTTGTAGGGGGACGGTCCGTTACACGCTTGCCGGTACGTGGTCGCCGCTCTAGAACTTTTACTTTCCATCGGTTATCGGTTCTTCGAACGATGTGGCCCAGTTCCACTTCAGCTCACTTACTCGTCGAGCCATGTCGGTGACCCTTGTTCGTATACGCTTAAATTAAATATTGACTGAATCTAGTTAATTAAACAGAGATAAATGATTGTGAGATAGCTAGCCATATCGCGCCTTCATACTCTGATATCAATGACGTACAAAAAGTAGACATGTGTTTATTCCAGCACGCCTCCATAGGATAGGTACATACATATACAAAAAATAATGTATGCTGATCTCATGGCACAAGTAGTATGTTATGATAATCAAATTCGTAACAACAAGCCTCTTACAAGCATGTCAATTTTCGGGTGATAATTATTAATGGCGTGTCCTGTTTAGAAGTCAATAGCTGCAACCTTGTTACTGAGCTGGGTTGGGCATACGTGCATGCACGTATGCACGCGTTGCATAACGATAATTACTTGCATCGCGTGGAGATAATGACGTTGGAACTAGAACCGTATTGTTGAGGATTATTGTGAATAATGGAATATAATTAAGGTGATTTCGCTGACAAAAGCTTCATACTAAATTTCTTTTACCATAATATTGTGGTAATTACCTAAAAGTACGACATATGATTATAATGTCGAGAAATGAAAATCATAAACATACAACGTCATAGTGAATAAAATTCTTCATTTTTACACACTTTTTCTGTTTAGCTGCATAACGGCTATTGTAGCTGACATTAAAGTTGTATGATAATGTATTTAATTTTTCGCCACTATGTACCGATGTCCTATATCAAGTAATTACTTATAATAGCTATACTTTTTAAAAAGATTATGGTAAAATAAATTTTGTGTGGCAGCATTCTGAAAGAATTCTCGCTAAGACATTTATTTTTTTATAATAATAAACAAAATTCACTCATTGTATTAATCAAGAAATATTATTTAGTAACAAACGTGTACAAAACAATAAAGTAAATTGTTCATGTTTAGTTTTTAATTTGAACTTATTTACTAAAAAGCGTGAGCCCCTAACCCTACCTTCATACTCTCTTCCTTCCAACCCCCTTGCCAAATTTTATAAATTTAAACACATTCTAATTTATACATGATTTTTTAATTCTTTTAAATACGTAAAATGTATCTGGTCTCCACAATACAGACGCAGCCTAATGTGGAGGGCGCGGTATATCAGTATCACGGGTGTTCTTATGAAAATAAATTATTTGTATTTGAAAGTTCGACCAATTTATACCCTTAGCCATTTGTCTCTGGATTGCAGGCCCTTCATTCCAACTGCCTGACCTTGCCTGACGGGACCATGGTGAACCAATCCATCCCCGTAGTGCTACCAGTGGACACAGAGTTCAAGGAGAGGAACGCGGGCGCATCTGCTATCGCGCTCACACACAACGGTCGTCCAATAGCGGTGCTCAGAGCGCCAGAGTTCTACCCGCACAGACAGCCAGAGCGCTGTTCGCGACAGTTCGGTATCGATCACAGTGGACATCCTTACATCAAGGTACGTATACAAAATGTACAAAATCTCCCCTAATGGTAGCGTCGGTTGGTTGCTAATTGTCCCAGAAGCTTCAAACTAATCAGGCGCTGGCTCTGATGCCTATCATTACCTACCTACAGCTCTATTAAATAAGTACTGAAGAGCTGGCTAAAATAAATAAAGTAGTAAAAAAAATTAGAAGAGAAAAAAAAACCACAGACACAATCGAAAACTTTTTTGAATTTGATTGAAAACGAACTACAACTTTACGTAAAATATACTTCGATCAACAACAATCAATTGGTTGGTTATTGTTGAGGTCGAAGAAAATATGTGTTTCATTTATTTGAATCATACAATACGTTTCCATGTGTCATGCGTTTAAATTGTACTCCATACGAATGAAGAGTTTCGTCGATTAATTCCAGATGATCAAGGAGTCTGGGGACTGGCTTGTTGGCGGGAACCTGGAGGTGTTTGAGCGTATCCGCTGGAACGACGGCCTGGACTCGTACCGCCTCACGCCCAACGAGCTACGACAGAAGTTCAGAGAGTTGAATGCTGACGCGGTGTTCGCTTTCCAGGTATATGTTCAGATATGTTGAAAAAGATAACTGTTTCCACGTACAATAAAGCGGTTAATGTTTTAAGATTATGTCACATATTTTAATGAGTTAAATTGTATTCTACTACATTTCGGATATTAAAAGAATCAAAGGTTTAAAAAGTGAAAAATCAGGTTACTCGAACGGAAAACTGAATTTTTCTCCCGTAATTGACCGAGTAAGCGAAACGACCGAAAGGTCTCCGTTTCAGCTAATAGGGCAAAAAAGCTATATCTGCGATTGTATGATTTCATCTACAAGTCGCATTTCTGAACCGATCTGGACAAAATGTATGTAGGGTCTGTAAACGATTTTTTTTTGGCGTCGGTGATTTTTGATTGTATGGGTACTTCCTACGAAGTGTTAAAAAGGGGGTACTGGATATCTCCGCCATATGGTATCCGATTTCGATGCCGTTTCTTATTATTTGAAAGGTTAGTTGAGTTATGGAGTAGAGGCAAAGTATAAAAGTCGAAAAAGTTTATATATTTGCGGAGAAATGTAGAAACCTCAGAGTTAAATTAATTGTGTTCCAGCTTCGCAACCCCATCCACAACGGTCACGCGCTACTCATGCAAGACACCAACCGTCAGCTGATTGAGAGGGGATACAAGAAACCAGTCTTACTGTTGCATCCTCTCGGTATGGCGCACATTATTTTTATATATCTTCATTTATCTACAGGCCTCATGTGGTCAAAGCGAAAGGACACACGTACCGACTTGAACCGGCAAAAACGCCCGGTAGGTCTGTGACGTGTCTTACAAATCGCAACGGCAGAGGCTTTCTCGACAGTAATTGTCATAATAACTACGCTTGGTTAAGAACCACTGGTTTAGAACCCTGTTGGTGATGGGTTTACACTTGGCCTTCATCTCACCTGATGGTAAGCGTGCGAACCCAGAAGCCTCAAGTCCTACCACCAACCAAACAACAAAAGGACAAAACCTTTTGAGCTAGTGTAATTACTGAAGAAAAAAAAGTTATAGTGATTAGTGCTTTAGTGAAAGAACACATGAACAAAGTGTCTTCGCCTGAGACTAAGAATCGTCAACTGATGATGACTTATAAATAATTATCTTTAGAAGTTGAAGTTAACTGAAAATTACTTATTAGCTATGGAGCCTAGATTGTAATAAATACATGATTAAAAAACACACCAACCAAATCGAGTACCGATAGGTGTAGTTGCTGGAAAACAACTTGAAAAATGACCTTGACTGCGCAGAAAACGATTTTCGGGTCTCTTTGGCGGGGAGCGGGAGGGGAATGTCATTTCGAACGCGTTGAGGCGCGTGATTGGCCTAACAGTTCCCCCTTGCACCCCTCTGTCGCCAGGGATGCGCGAACTCATCCCCACTATGGCAGTTATTATTCAAGTTGTTTGCCGGTAACTCTCAAACGAACTTAGCAGGTAATCGAAATAAAACAATGAAATGTCTGCTATACAGGTGGTTGGACCAAAGACGACGACGTTCCCCTGGATGTACGCATGAACCAGCACAAGGCCGTGTTGAACGAGGGTGTGCTGGACCCGCAGTCCACCGTGCTCGCGATCTTCCCCTCGCCAATGATGTACGCTGGACCCACTGAGGTGAGCACACACATATTTGGCCTGAGATCTCACTTAAAATCACAGATTGAACGGACGTTCTCCGCCTTAATTACCTACACCCGCCTTATAAGAATAAATTTATTTGTAAAAGTGTACAAAATGTTTTTCTTAAATCTAATTGGGCTAGAATATTTGATCTAGTTAAATACTAAAGCGTCTGCAGCTAAACTAAGTTTAAAAACTTGTATATTATAGCATTTATAATTGGATGTTCCTCAACTGTTTAAATGAAATGTGTTCGGCGACTCTTTTAACTAGCACAATACGTGTTCATTTCAGGTACAATGGCACGCGAAATGCCGCATGAATGCCGGTGCCAACCACTACATCGTGGGCCGCGACCCGGCGGGGCTCCCTCATCCGGACGGTGGCGGAGACTTGTATGACCCCCGTCATGGCGCTATTGTCCTCAAAATGGCCCCCGGATTGAATGAACTAGAGGTTGGTAGCACTGGATGCACGCACAGTATAGTACTCGCACAATAAGTTTGCCCCTTTGAAGTTAGCTCCGCAATTTCAAACATGTACAAAATGAATGTGTGTATTATTTTCGATAATAACTATCCCTAGATAACATAAAACACTAGGACATTTCTTTCCACCCGCTAACTTGCCTTACCTCCCACTTATACGTTAATAATTGATACTTCGCGGTCTTTTGTGACTAACTTCAGAGGGGCAAATTTATTGTGTGAGTACTATACCACAATCGGTTTCCTATTTTTCAGCTAAAAATTGAAAACTGCCTATTTTATTTTTGCCCGCTATTTCATCTGCTTGGGAGTTATGTAGTTTTCTACCGATGGCGACACACACTGGCTGATTTTACACACAAAATATAGGCACGCGCGTTACTTCGTTGCGTTCATATCTATATCGTTACTGCCACGCGATCTCTCTTCAAACCTTACAGAATCAAAATTTTAATTATTAACTCGCTTTTTAAATAAACCAGCAAAAAACTTTTTTTGGGGAAATTTAATGATTGCTTAGAAATTTAAAATATATTTAGCGCACCAATGGACGCTCGTCTAAACCTCAGTAACGATGCCTCATAAACTTGAGGATTCTAATTCTATGAGCACGCTTATTCAATGACAGGTGAAATCGTCAAGTGGATTTTTTTGTATTCAGCTTGTTATTTTAAACATACGTATTGAGCGTATAGTATTAGTATTGAAATATAAATTTAGTGTGGGTATTTAAATTATTTTGTACAGTTTTCTTTGTAAACTGTATGAACAAATAAATAAATATAAATATTATGAATAGAAAAAGGTTTTTGAATTAAAAATAATTAAAAACAACTTCATATCACAATAGTTAATCAACACAAAACATTTATTTATTTATTTAAATGAACATTTTGTAGATAATTCCGTTCCGCGTGGCTGCATACGATACTTCCGTCGGCAAAATGGCGTTCTTCGATCCGACACGCAAGGAGGACTTTGATTTTATATCTGGAACAAGAATGCGCGGTGAGTTTACAAAATGATGGCAAGGCCTATAGTTGTGTGCTTAGGTAACAACAAATAACATTATTAATAGCACTTTTGTGAATCGATAATGCAAGATACCATAAGCCTGTTCCTCTTCAACTTGAGGCTATTGGTGACGAAAGTGTTATCCTTCAGCATAGATTAGATATTAAAACTGCATACCTTCAGTCTTACCGTATTTTATCGTCATGTCGGATAGTCATGTAGGATTCAATACAGACGATTATATAATCACATTCTAATAAACTCCCTTACATTTATACAAGGCAAGGTAAGGCAGCTGGAATGAAGGGCGTTGCCAAAAGTTGCGTGAGAGAAAAGAACGAGTGAGCACGAGTGTACATAACTTTCCCCTTTTCGAAACCCACGGGATAACATGGCAAAACGACATTGTATTATATAATATTTAATTAAAATTTGTAGGTTTCGCTAGAACCGGCAAGGAGCCGCCGAAAGGATTCATGGCATCATCTGCATGGAAAGTGCTGTCCGATTACTACCAATCGCTGAAAAAGATGGATACCAACTAAGGTCTATTTAAAGCGCAGCAACAATGTGAGCAGCTATATTACATTAGAAATGACCATCGCAAATCGAAATGTGGATTAACATATAAATTGATGCTCGGGCCATACTATAGCACTTGTGTTTTGAAAATAAAAAAGATTTGACATTAAAAAATACGTTAGTGTGGCTCCAGCTTTATGTATAGTAAAATTATTGGTGATTGTTCACTATGGGTTTATCATATCGTAAGACCAAATTATCGAAATTTTACATTAATGTATTATTCGAAATTATATATTAAGTCTGCATTATCTCCATTATGCGAGAAATATACTATAAGTATAAGCTTATGATGCTAGAGAATCATTACCGTGATTAATAATTTGATCGAATTGATTTTGTGATATATAATTAATTTTAGTGTTTTAAAATTGATTATGCTCATAAATTATACCCATCATATTAAAGGTAACAAAATAATATTTCGATACACATGTAACAATACATCAGTTTTCTCGACTAAAGCTATCATGACGTATAAGAAAAAAACGCCGCATAAGATACTAATTTCCTTAAAGTAATTTTAGTATTAATATGATTGATGATGATATTGCACTATATTTTAATTATTAGGACTTACCACTTGCTTCGCATTTTACTAGATTTTGTACTGATTAGTGTCTTTGTTACAGACAAAAAAAGTTTTGGCGTTTTAAACGAAAGTTCAATACTTAATATGACAGTTTTTTTCCTGAAAATAAGTTATGTAAAATTATTGACGCTAGCAATTTTTCAGGTACACTCGAGTATAAAAATTTGTATCCACTTTTGAACCATGCCACATTCACCTTTAATTGACATTTTGACACAAAAGTGGATACAAAGTTTTGTAGTCGAGTGTACTGCGCTTTATAAAAGAAAATGTATTTATTATTATTGTACAGTTATACCTTTCGCTTTTTGTACTTAATTAAATCGAATAATGTGCAATATATTTGATGTACATATTTGCTTACGTAACACATTACGTATACATTTAAATAATTAACCATTAATTTTACATTCCTATTTTTATTAATTTACAAAAGGTTTCGCTATTTACATGGAAATTTTAAACATTCCTATTATCAGTGTAAATAAAAATTAAATATATTATGTGTAAAATATATATATTATTACGAGTCAATTTTTTGGGTTATTTTGATACTGTAGTATTTTTCTTGGTTGGACAAGTATCTGTTTTGTATAGTATGTATTTTTTGTGGTTTAAAATGTGGTTATGTTTATTTATAAAATGTTTAAAAATATTAAAAACTGTTGTACGTAATATTACAATTAAATAAATTGGTGCTTCTAAAGCTATTAGGTTTAATTATATTATAATAATTTGATTTAGCTTTATGAAGTTTCATTTATAATATTATTTCCTAATTTAAAAAAAAACAATTAGATATTTAGAGAATTAGATAATAGATTATATTCTATGTTATTTTCCATTTCTACAACGGGAAATAAGGAAGGAATCTGTCTCCGGTAGACCGCTTTAAATGAGTCCTCGCCCGCGCGGTACAGGGGCGCGGGGGTACGGCGACAAAGGGAACCGAGAGAGGAGCATAGTGTTTTGTATACGCCCCTGTACCGTGCGGGCGAGGACTTATTTACGCGGTCGGTCTATAGCTACAAAGTTGGGAGTAATGATCCGGACACGTTTTGACTCCCAGCCGAGTACCGAAACAGAAGTATAGTCCTTGCTAAGCCAGCTAGAAATCTAACTGTAAAGTGACAACGCCACGGCTTTTGTTTGTTGTTGTCTGGGTGACTACACATACTTGTTTTGGCCACTGACCGTGAGAAGTGACTGGCTACCAGCCAATTTCTTATTAAGGCCATTCCCTGACCCACAAGAAATTTAGGTTTTTGCCTCAATTCCCTAATAATCATGACACATAAGAATGAAAAGGTAAGCAACAGTGCGACATATCAATTCTTTTCGTGCTATATACAGATTATACAGCTGTCAAATTAATATTAAACTTACGATTAATTTTTCAATCGAGTTCCATTAACTTTAAATAGTTTGTTTAAAATCACAAAAATTACAGGGTTACTTTAGGATTTAGTGAAGTATTGTGGGTCTTATCAAAGAGTCATATCATGTATTCTTTTCACGTCTACAAATCTCAGTTTCTCTTAAGTATGATTGATCGATCATTCGGGGGTGTCTCGAGTCATGGAACCGCCTTAAAAACACGTGTTTCGGTATTGAAAGACACCATAGCCAATAAATGCCTCACTCACCATTAAGATGACATGGAGGCCAAAATTTTACCGAATTGTGTATTACACATTTTTGGGTATTAGCAGGTAATTGTACCTAATATATAAGATAAGAATCACCAGATTACATTTCATTTGCAAAACAATGATAGGTAATCTTGAAGATAGTAAAGTTAATTGTGTTGATCCATTAAAATCATCTCAATCCCTGGTCTGACTATGTATTTATCACTTTAAAAAAAAGATCACACTTGACATGCATCTCACCTGAGGGTTTTAAGCCATAAGGATGTGTGCATGTCCACTTAGTATATTAATGGATTTTGTCTGATATAATAAATAATAATAGGTAATAACTAAGTTATAATTTTTTTAAATGTATGATGGGTTTGCACTTGGCCTTCATCTCACCTGATGGTGACTATAAGGCTGTTGGATGGTAAGCGTACACACTCAGAAGCTTCAACAGCAACTTAAACTTTCATACCGGAACAGTATTATTGCTACAATGCTATTAACACTGCTGTTTGGCGACAGACTTAGGTAACATAATGGTAGTTAGTTAGTCAGACATAGAAAATTCCCTACCACCAACCAAACCGAGTACCGACGGGTACCTCCACTGGGAATCGAACCCGGGACTTCCGGATTGTGATACACCTAGGCCGCGGAGGCGGTTAAGATGATTTTCAGTGTATAAAAATGAATGTATATTGTATATATATGCTTGACGTGGACTCGCTGCTTCATGTTGATAGATTTATACAACTAAAGATTCATGTAAATCGAACTAACAACACTTCTTAATCACACTTATATACCACAAATACAACATCAACTGCAGGGGCTTAGACCTACTCTCCTACAGAGAGTGTATGTGGCAGTCCACCACATAAATTGAATAAAAAATATTTTAATACTTACGAGAAGCACATTAAGGGAATGATAACCCTTACGGCTAAAAAAGCGTTCTTCGAGCGTATTGGACGAATTATGGACACATGAGTGCCATCAATGCACCCCAATACACCCGGGATTCCATGCCTTGAGTAGAAACTGTAAATCAATCAAACTATTCATGAACATATACATGGGTACCAGTTTCATTATAGTTTAGATCAATCTCGAGTCCAAGCTATACGTAGGTATGTACGAAATGAATAAAATTACTTACTCTCTTTTTATGCGTTCCCTGTGATCACGTGTTAGTGGGAAAACCACGTACTTGTTCAAGATTGCGGGGTGGTTGAACGCTTTGGTCACCTGCTGCACAGCCCTAGAAACACTAGGCTGTGAAATACTGTGCACCCGGCATTGTCCCACCAGCGTTTGGTAAGACCCGACCGCGTAAAAAGCGAGGGCCACTAGTATCTAGAAAAATAATAACATTGTAGAATGATAAATATTTTTTACAAAATAATAAATCAATTTTATTAGATATATATATGTACCTTTGTTTCCGTGTCAATGCCGCCTTGTCGAAGCATTGGGGGCATAAGTTTACTCAATTCTAGGACGAGATTTTGCACAAGATCCTTCGTCGATTATATCTTGACATACTCCTTGTCCGTCATGTCAAAGCCATTATTGGCCAATCTCGACTTAAGATTCCGGTTACGCACAGCTCCTATGTCTACGGCATAAGCCCTTTCTAGGAAGTCGAGGTCAAATTGCATTCTGTATCAATATTTCTTTGCAAACACGTAAAACATCCAAGATCTATCGTGAAAAAGTACCTCTGAGCTAACTTATTCCGAATCGTTCATTTTGACGTCTAGGATCTCGTGTGTTCTCGTAGGGGTTTCGTTAGAATAGACGTAAAAATGTAGTGGAATACGATTTTGAGCTCTCAGTGAAATGGCGATCGAACGACTACGTCAGCCGAACAGTTACGTCATTTAGGCTTTAGTAGAATACCAAATACGTCATTTCGTGTGGTTAACGTTACGTTTCTAAAATAACTTAGTAGAATCGGGCCCCAGTGCGGATCGGCGGACTTCACATTCCTGTTCATGACATGCAGATTTCCTTTCCTTCACCGTTAAGCAATCGGATAATGTACTTGAATTGAAAAACAACTCATAGGTACACGGCTGGATTCGAACCCAGAACCCTCAGATTGAGAGTCGACCGACGCTTATTATACCACAAATACAACAACATATATGTACCTATATAAAAATTAAATAATATTAAGTATTTAGTAATATTCGGAGTCTTACACGTCATGTTATTTTACCGATAACAGAAGTATAATTGACTTATCTATTGGCGAACGAAAACCGACTCTGTGCCCGAGCAGTAGAGTCAAATCAGTGGACAATATCAATATGATAATGTATGTACTCGTGTGTATACAGTTGCTATGTATAACGAAGATTAAATAAATAAACAGACGGAGCAAAGTCAAAGTTATAAATTTGATTGAAGACGACCAAGAACACTTCCCAGGTTCTTAGGAACACTAATATCAGCAGCAGCAGTAGCCAGGAAACGTTCACTGCTGGACATAGGCCTCCTCCATGGTTTGCCATATTCCAATACTGATATAGTTTTTTATATATAATTAAGTTCTATTGTATACAAGATGAAAATCATGACAAATATCCATTTTGCACTTAGTGACACACTTCGAACAAATATCTTGATATCGGCACACATCGAACGGTTGAAGTTTGTAGTATACACGCGTATGTGTGAGTAGTCTGGATGCGCTATACGTATCGGTCATTTTCTGCGTCAGTCTCTTGCGGGGAAAGTGAGGTATCGCGGATCGGTGGGAGGTGATGACCGTCAGTTCTGTAAGTCGTACTATATTAATTCTGTGACTTGTAGTAGTAGCTGGGAACAATAGGATTGCAGGTAGACTGATCGTTCAACTAGGTAGGTCCAACTTTGCCACAGAGGTCAACCGAAGAATCTAACTTGGCTGGCTCGGCAGGGAATGATACTGTTGATGAAAACCGTATATTAAAATATGTTCAGTAGTGCTGAGATTATCGACAGATACAGAAGCGGCGGGGGACTTTGTTCTATATGTAGTGATTTAGTTATTGTATTTCGTCAATTGACATTTTTATTTATCTGTCCACACTACACTTTTCAAACTTAATTCAGTACCTACTTACGCCTTCCTTATTAAACAAATGACGTAAGACCCATCTACCGATTATTTAATCTAAGTTTGAAAACAAGTTCAGTTTGGAGTGAGTAGTGATAACAAAACGACGTATTCAACCATGGCTGTTAGGTTAGCGCATATAAAGAGGTTTCTGGCCAAAAGCGCAAGCAAAACCGGGACGCGATGCATGTCTCACTACCCCATTGATGAACAGGTGTTCGGATTGTCCAGTGAACAGCAACAGGTGAGCGAAAATTTGTTTGTTTTTAAAATTGTTAAGACTTCTTTTAAAAACAAGACTTCACATAGAGATCACACTTGAAACCGTACTTGGTTATCGCTTTTAAGTAACTAAATACAAATATTATGCAAAACTGAGTTTGCTTGTCCTTTCTGCACGTAGCAACGAAGAGTCAAAATTACTTGATTTCTTTTATAGGGTCGAACAAGGACTTTTAACTCCAATCGAACATGTTACCCTGGGATAAATTCCGAAGTAGATACATGCAGACGATCGCGGACAAAAACTACTAACTCTAATAATTATATCCATAAGGTTCAATTGCCAATTCACTCGATAACTACACCTTCTCTCCCACCTCCATCCCAAAAAATCCTGTGTAATCAGGATCAACAGTGACATTCGAAAATAACCTGCTGTGAGTGTTCCAGTAATAATAACTCTACTAAGATAAGCCAAAAATGAAATCAAAGATAAATTTTTAATGTAAGACTTGAGATTGAAAGACTGATAGTTTCTTGATGAATTTTACTAGTAGGTAAATGTGTCTTTGACTACATACCTACTGATATCCCTTATATATTCCGCCTATTTTCACACAGATACATGCATTTGTCCACCACTGGACCTGCCAGAGGTGTATTTTGTAAGAATTAGACCTTAAGTTTATATAATAAAGTGGGTATTTCAGGTTCATCTTCCGATAATTAACAAACAATTTGGCTATTCAAACAACAATAACAGTTTCGTATCAAAATGGATCACCCTGACCTTCAGTTGGGTGACCGCGATACTGGTAGCTCCAACGCGAGTTCGAAGCCCTCAAGAGCACGGCAAGCTTTCTCTTGGTAATATTTTACGTTTTACCCATATTAATGTCTCGTTTTAACTGTTGCAGTTAAGGAAAGTAATCTTCGATTTCGCTCAAAAGGAACTGGCACCGAAAGCAGCAGAGATCGACCGAGAAAATAATTTTAAGGACCTAAGAGAGTTCTGGAAGAAACTTGGCCAACTAGGTGTATTGGGTAGGTTGAAACATATGAATAACTAATAATACTAGTATACTCGTAGAAAGGAGTTTCCTCAGTTCACACATCACCTCATACTACTTACTACACTTATTTCCCCTCTCACTGGGCAATGCCCCAGACCCTTGAATGCGTCCGGAGCGGGAGTTTCATTTCTAAACTAACTTGTATTATTAGTTATTCTTATCGTTGAATGAAAGTCACGTGTCGTCACGAAATGTCGTCCGGACAGACTAATCCCAAAACTACTGTAGCTTTGAAACAGAAACTCAATATCTTCTTTCATGTTTTAAGGAATCACCGCAAGTCCTGATTATGGAGGCACGGGTGGTAAATACTTAGACCATTGCGTTATTATGGAAGAGATATCCAGGTAAATAGAATTATCATATAAATATGAGTTAGATTTTAATAATTAACGATAGAAAAGCCGTCGTAGCTCATTTGGGTAGAGTGTCAGTCCTTGAACAATCAACGTCTGGGTTCGATCCTGGCTCGTACCTATGAGTTCCAATTTGTTATTTGGAATTTATGTACGAATGATAAAAAATCATTGCCATTCGCTTTTCGGTGAAGGAAAACATCGTAACGTGACCTATACACTCTTGAGAAGAAATTCAAAGGTACCAATCCCCCCTGGGCCCGCCTTGTTGACTATGTCCCATATACTCTCTGTAGGAGAGAAAGCCTGAGCCCCTACACTGGGGAAATACATATATATATTATGCTGTTTATGATGAATTAACGATAGATAAGTTGTCTTAAAGTTTTTTGTAGCAATAAAATATCTTTTAGTCGTTCAGACTTCGTTTTACATTTAACAGCGCCGCGACGCCTGCTTTGGCCACAGATAAGTTAATTTACGGCCTTTATTGAAAACAAATTAATTTATGATTGCAGAGCAAGCGGATCTATAGCATTGTCTTATGGAGCACATTCGAATTTATGTGTCAATCAAATCAATAGGAACGGCAACGAGGAACAGAAGAGCAAGTATTTGCCTAAGGTAAGTGTGTCACCAAACGGATATCAGATGTAAAACATCTCGAGTGGCGTTACACGTACCCAGAAATGTGTAACTCCTAATAGGTAACGACCAAGGTCGAGGGTAGTCGATGGATACAAGTGGCTCAGGACCGGTCATTGTGGCATACCATGACGGAGGCCTGTGTCCAGCAGTATACGTTTCCCAGGTGGTGATGATGAAGTACGATCACGTTAATTTGAAAGTTTGTATTTGACGAGCTGTATTGTATTACATCATGCGTGGTGATTACGACAAATCTAAGAGGGAGGCTCATGTCCAACGGTGGACTTGTGCAGCTGATGATGAAAGTGTTGCCGTGGGATAATTCTGATGTCCACGCAGCCGAAGCAGTTCATACTAAGGTTATTTTGTTTTATTTACAGCTTTGCTCAGGAGAGCACATAGGTGCCTTAGCTATGTCAGAGCCTGGCTCTGGCAGCGACGTCGTATCCATGAAGCTGCGAGCTGTGAAGAAAGGAGACTATTACGTGTTGAATGGAAACAAGTTCTGGATCACCAACGGACCTGACGCTGACGTTTTAGTCGTAAGTAAATCGTGATTGTTCATTTCGACGCATCCTGATTGTTGGCCATCGAGGTTTGATAAAAGACCGATTCCGTGGCCTTATGGCTACATGCTTGGAGTTACAATACGGACGTCCCGGGTTTGATTCCCAGTGGGGGTACCTATCGGTACTAGATTTGGTTGGTGGCATTTTCTTTTAAGTCTGCCGCCAAACAGCAGTGTTAATAGCACTGTTGTGTTCCGGTATGAAAGACACCAGAGCCAGCGCCTCAATAGATTGAGGCTTCTGGATGCGCCCGCTTACCATCCAACGGCCTTATCGTCACTTACCATGAAGGCCAAGTGCAAACCCATCACTCATAAACAGACCTTATCCTAAAATAAGACTTCATATTTAAAAAAAAGAGCATGGGTTCGCCATTGGATGGAAAGCGTGCTTAATCAGAAGCCTCAAGTTAATGAGGCTCTGGCTGTTTTATCTATCATTTCTGAAATTCCAACCAAACCGAGTAGCATATGCAGATGCTGGGAATCGAATTCAGGGCTTTCTGACTATAAGTCTAACCACCATTAACCTAAGTCGCTAAAATTTATCTCGTACATTGTAAGCTTCCTAAAAATGATGATTTTAATTGTTTGTTGCTTTCAGGTTTACGCGAAAACTGATCTAAACGCTAAACAGGCTCAGCACGGTATATCAGCTTTTCTGATCGAGAAGGACTACCCTGGATTCTCTACTGCGCAGAAACTGGATAAGTTAGGAATGAGAGGCTCTAGCACCGGAGAACTAGTTTTTGAAGACTGCAAGGTAATTATATTTTGATAGATAGGAAACTTCCTAATAAAATAAACTACGTTGCAAAAATGTAGCAATAAATCAAGGGCCCAAAAGTCAACTAAGATTTTTAATTAATATACCATATGGGAAATAGGGATCAAAACCAAGTTGTGACAACAGACAGAAGCTGGTAATTTTAAGAGGCGAATATTTAAGCAAAAAATATCTACCAGGTGTTGGTTTTTCTTTTTTTACGACACTGAAATTGTTCCTAGCTTAAGATAAAGTTTGTCTTTTTCATTTATCAAGTGTTTTAACGGTAATTTACCGATTACCGAGTGTCGAAAAAAGATTTCCCTTTCTAAGGTGGGAAAACACGAATCCATTTAGGCACCTAAGGCATCCATGTCTTAATAATTGATAATTTTTTACACTCTCTGTAGAAGAGTAGGCCTGAGCCCCTGCAGTGGGGACATATAAGCTGTTGATGATGATGATAATTTTATGTTACGTTTCAAGGTACCAGCAGTAAACCTTCTTGGACAAGAAAACAAAGGTGTATACGTGCTAATGTCAGGGCTAGATCTAGAGAGATTGGTCCTAGCCGCGGGCCCAGTCGGGTTGATGCAAGCCGCTGTAGACAATGCATTCGAATATGCTCATACTAGGAAGCAATTTGGAAAGCGTATCGGAGAATTCCAGCTCTTACAGGTAAAATATCCATAAAATAACCACCAACCAACAAACCAATAAAAATAAGATTGACATTATTTTGTTTGTTTACATTTTGTAACCAAAAATGACGATGTATTTCCAGCCACACCCAAAATTGTCTTTGGGTGTACCAAACAATTACAATGTATTTCCAGGGTAAAATGGTGCTTAAATTTCAGTCGCAGTAAAATTGTCTCTGAATGTACCAACAAGTACAATGGATTTCCAGGGTAAAATGGCGCTCAAATGTCTATCTTAGTAAAATTATGTATGCAGCCATACTCAATAAGTACTATGTAAAATAGTGGTTCAATGGCAGTCACAATAAAATTATGTCTCAGGATATACCCAAAATTACAATTGATTTCCAGGGTAAAATGGCGGACATGTACACAAACCTGAGCGCATGCCGAAACTATCTATACAACGTTGCAAAGGCGTGTGATGAGGGACACATCAACAGCAAGGACTGTGCTGGTGTTATTCTGTATTGTGCTGAAAAGGCTACACAAGTCGCTTTAGATGCTATACAGATACTTGGTAAGCTTTCAAAAATCTAAATTCATAATTATTCACAACTAAGATCCCCTGCAGCATTTCATGCGGGGGCTTTTTTTTCGTACTCTATGTAATTGTATCATCGGTTTTCAAACTATCGTATTCGTTTCTTTCATTCATAGTTATATTTAATAGCTTGGCAGGTGAAAAATAATAATTTGCTACACTGGCTAGCCAAGTATTGCAGGCGAAGCAGATAAAAAAGAAATCCTATCACTTTTTTCCCCATTTATCCTTTACAGGAGAGGAAATGGTCAGTCTACCTATCTAAAATAACTTATTTTACTTTGTTTATGATTTTTTTTTTTACCTTTACATTAGTTTTACACTCACCTGATGATAAGTGACTATAAGGACATGGATAGAAAGGCAAAGAGGTGTTGGCCCTGCTACCTTTTATACTGGAACACAATAGTGCTATTAACAATGCTGTTTAGCGACTGACTAAGGTTATGTGGTGGTTAAGCTAGGCAGACATAGACAATGCCATAACACCAACCAAACCAAGTGCCGATACATACCCTCGCTTGGAATCGAATCTGGTATCTTCAGACTGAATGTCTGATTAATTTATTTCAATATTTTTGATGCTTTGAAAATGGGTTTAAACTTGGCCATCATCTCACTGGATAGTAATCTAATAAATCAATCTAATAAAACCCATGAATAAATATATTTATTTTTCATAGGAGGAAATGGCTACATAAATGACTACCCAACTGGAAGAATACTCAGAGATGCTAAGCTTTATGAAATTGGTGCTGGGACATCGGAAGTTAGGAGAATGTTAATTGGTAGAGCATTGAACAATGAATACAAATGAAAAGTGAAAATAAATTGTAAATAGTATGTACAATGTATAAAAATATATGTGATTAAATGTAATCACCAACACTCTCATCATCAGCCAGGAAACCTCGCTTTATGATACACTTCAATGATGCCCAATTCTGATCCACTTGCATCCAGTGATTTTTCTGGAACCTTGACACACTTTAATTTTCAGTAAACAAGTACTAAGTAAAAATGCAGTTTCACCGGACAAGAATAATATGATTGACCTTATTGTTACGTTTTAAAAATTTACTTTTGTTAAAATAAAAACTTTGATACAAACCTTTATGTTTTTGTTCTTCAATTTATTACCTTTAAAACACTTTATGTTTTATAATCCATTCTGTTCATCTCATTCCCACCAAAAACTGACAGAGAAGCTGATGGACAGTGACTCAACAAAATGCCACCATTTTGGAGGAATGTACAACAACTGCCCTGGTTTCAGGATACAATAATAAGCTTTAGCATATTCATATTTAGGGTACTTTTCTAAGTCTGGATTCCTTGGATCTAGTTGAGATGTATTATTCATCAATTCATGTTCATGGGGATAGAGGAATTCAGAATCTTTTGGTGAAAATAAAAAGATCTGTTTTTCGCCAACCACCTGGGCCAGAAGGTTCTTTTTTGGATCATGATGTAGAGGAGAAATGGTGCCTTTAGGGCCATACCAAGCCATTATATCCACTGGTTCATTTGATTCAGAAAAGCAGCAATATTCTGGCTCAATGATATCTTTTTTAAGCTCAGGTATCTGCTCAAAGAGTTGATACTGAGCTAGGTACCCTGTAGGACCATTAGATTGGTAAATATGATTCTTAATAAATTCTTCCACTGTCATTAGTTTTTGGGTCCAATTGGAAACTGTATAATCTTTCCCAAGTTCAATAGGGACTGTTCTTAGCCCTGCTAGTTTAATAAAATATTCCTGATCTTTCCATTTAGACAAAGCTGGCCAATGGTTAATACAATGATCTAGGACAACCGGTATTTTTGGCAATAAGTAATTTTTGTAAAAATTTTCCATGCTGGGGCAATGAAGAACTTCCAATTCTGTCACATTTTGTTGTACTGTATAATAATTTGGATTGTCTATCACATTAGCTATACTAGAGCATGCTCTATTATTAGTCAGCTCTAATTGTACAGGAGTTAAAATCTTGGCACAATTTTGTAGCAATTTTGGCTCATAGTCCAAAGGACAGCCAAAAAGAAGTCCATTATCTATTATTTTAAATGACTCCTTCAAAGTATTTTCTTTCAGCTCTTCAGAACACTTTAAGAATGCTAGTAGCTTTAAATAGGAAGCTACAGTTATGGTTTTTCTTAAGAATATTTTAACTTCTTTCCAATTTCCAATGTTAATTTGTTCATACATATAATCGATGATGGCTTGAATTTTTATAATGGAGGATTCTTCAATTGACTTGGTTCCATCTAAATAATGTTTCAATATAGATCTGCAGCAAATATCTAGCTCCAGAAGCTCTCCAATAGACACCAATACATTACTCTTGAATTCTTCAAGTTTTAAGTAAATTTCGACCAATTCCGACATACTTAAATATCAGAGCTTAGAACACAAAATATCATCAGGTAAATTAATGATTTAAATTAAGACGCTTATAAATCTTCTGGACTCACTTTCAAATTCAAAACTTAATTAAGTTTTGGAATTTGGAAAATTTAAAATCAAATTCAGGTTATGTTTTTTCAACAAAAAACTATGACACTATTGTTTCGCGTCACGCACAGAGCATTACTGATGAAACAAGTTTTTTACATCAAAATAAAACAAAAAATTTAACATGTTCATAGATTTTTTAGAATTCTTTGCTTTTATCATATACCAATTACCATATCACATCTTTCTGAAATTAATTGGATTTGGAGAAAAAACACAAAAACATTTTAAATGAGTGGAAGACATTTTGCGTGGAAAGAAGTCCACGGAACAAAGAGAATATAAATAACAGAAGTACATTATTTATGGTATTTCTAATTTTCTTGATATTCCTATAATAAAATACTTATACAAAATATTAAGAATTCAATTTTATAAGGATAATACTTATTGCACACAATATTGCTGTAATAAGTTTCATTTTTGTATTTAGTTCTAAAGTTTCTTGACCTTGAACTTTTAAAAAATTGTCTATGAAAAATCATATGACTTTCGCACGTGATCTGTCAAGTTCTATTTACGCGAAAGAAAAGGTGTTTCAAAGATATAACATTTTCAGATTTCTTTTGATGGCCGCGTCGTAACCGATAACATCACGATGGCAGGTGGATCGGAGGATGTCCACGTCGTGAAATGTATTTTGTGATGCAATGGAACTGCTCGATAGAATATTTACAAAGAGAAAACTCGAGTATGGTAATCACGATTCGCGAAAACGGGACAGGTACGTCAACGAATGCTTCTCATTCATGTTTTTCTGTTTGTAAGTGGTGTAGCATGTGGGGTTGACACACGAAGCTTTTTGGTGGAGTTCGTCCGGCCTGGGTGTTGTCTCACGGGGTCTTTGGGCTCGGTCGGCGTCGCGAGAGGTTGACGCACGCGCCGTTGGCAGCTCGGCGAGCATGTGACGACTGCGCGGGCGGCGCGAGGCGTGGGATCGCGAGATCGCGTCATCAGAAAGAGGGGCGTTCAATCAATGTTTACTTATTATTTACACTCAAGCTAGTACACTAGCACATTCCACCCAAAGCGGTCGTCCCTCTTGATCCACGGCCGCAATGTGCATTTAAGTGAATACAATTGTTGCATTTGTGAGTGCATGTGGCTTGTGACAGGTTGCATTTGATGACCCGCTGTGATTCATTCTAAGCGACTATGAAATAAGATGAAATTTAGGTAAATTTTCACTTTTTTAATGCTGATTAACACTTCATTCTGACTAAAACCAGATTGATGGTTGTTGGGCTTTATTAGAGATGTGTTGGATTTTATTGAAAGCAGTGCTATCTTGTTAGTTTCAAAATACAATTAAGGCAACACCTTGAATTTGGTTTTGTCAGTGTTGTTTTGATGTAAGTAATATCAGATTTTTACTCAGTGTTTACTTTTACAGTTTACTTTATAAGGATCAAGCTATAATTAGATAGATATAACAGTATATGTAAATTATTTGTCTGAGTTGTTTCTTAATGGTCCTCCTGAAATAGTATATGGGTATATTATGAATTTAAGAACATCTGTAAAGTTTGCTAATTAACTTGCAAATTGTTACCCAAATCAGCTGAGTGACTAGTTTAGGTGACTAGTCTTACAGAAATCTCTTTCATGTCTTTAAAACTAAATATATTGTACTGTGTCCCCTTGTGTATACACATTTTAAAATTGCAAAGGCATATGACCACCGCCACCACTAAGAGAAAGTTTTCTGTATCACAGTTTGTTCAACCACTTCCAAGTTATGAACATGAAATTATATTAAAATATAAACAATACTTTCAATGCTTACAGTGGATATATATTGGTTGAAATTATCATTACCTTTACACAATGTCGTTTTAATTGCTTTAATATCCTTTTAATTGGCTTATTTACTATTAAAATATGTATTTGAATGAGACCACATTCTTGATATTTATTTGTTTCTAAGGTAAATACTTGACCGTTTTTTTAAAAATCTTCTAAAATGTGAGTCCATACCATTTAATTGTACCATACCAATATACATAGGCAAGCGTTATCTACCACCATTTAAATTTTAATTGGACGCCATTAGCACTTTCTGAGATATAAAAAAGTAGCCATTACGGATAGAGTGCAGAAAGGGACCTTCCCTTTTTAAAAAGTTTACAAGCAAATAGTACAATAGACATTGTCAGAAACATCATCTTCATTATGAAGTACCTGTAGAATAACTTTTGAAGCAGAAAAACTATAGGATTATGAAAAAAATTGGATATGGCTTTCATCTCACCAGATAGTGTCAATAAATGTTGTTGTTGAATGAAAAGTGTGCCACCTACATCACTGGTGATGGAAATTGCATCCCTTGGATCACAATTCTAATAGTATGGTTAATTAAGAACAGAAAATTTGAATAAGAAAATTTTATATAGTATAAAATATATATATATATATACAGTGTATGATGGGTTTGCACTTGGCCTTCGTCTCACTTGATTATTGTTGGATGGTAAGCATGTGTGAAGGCTCAATCTAATGAGGTGATGGCTCTGCAACCTTTCATACTGGAACAAAATAGTGCTATTAACACTGCTATTTGGCGGTAGACTTACAAAACATTGTGGCAGCTAGTCAGATGGATATAAAAATGCTGTTCCACTTATCAAACCAAGTACCGAAAGGTACCCCCACTGGGAATTAAAACCGGGACCTCTGGATTGTAAGTCCATGCTTGTAGCCATAAGGCCAATGAGGCGGCTAAAATGTATACTGTAAAATATAACTTATTTGTCTGGCTTTACTTAAATCTAAGTCTATATACTTTCTAATTTTTTTTATACTAAAAATGTGTACACATCATCAATAGGAGAATCATAAACATTCAGAGCAAACCCATTTATGACACCCTACAATTTTATTATAACTCAATAATAATAATAATCAAGCAACTACTAGACTACAAAGGTAATTATTAAATATGCTCCTATGATAACAATCCATAAAAATACATGTTAAACAAACAAGTCTGCCAGATCCTGTGATCATCACACCCCCATTCTTTACTCTATGATAAGAATTGTTTACATATACTCGTAGCATCTTATTTATATATACTGTTTGTGAATTTGACAGGATGCAACTCCATGTAAAAGCTTATTTACATTTTCTTTAAAGTAGTCTTATAAACTATGGAGTGTAGTTCTTTATTTAATCTGAGTTAAGTTAGTTACCTATTTTTAGAATGTGAATTATTTTCTGTTGAGATTTATTTTAGAATGGACCTTTAAGGAACCCCTGTTATCATTAGCAACATATTAATATAGACAGTTGCCCAGTGAACGAAAATGTTTCTTATTTCTGGAATTTACAGTAATTAAACACTTGTCATTTGTAGAAAAGTGTTTACTTTTCATTATAAATCAATTGGGTGCATGACTTAAGAGTAACATACCTGGCTACACTAAAGTCCAAAATACCGCTCTATGCATTCTTTGTTTGTCAACAGGTCCTGTCAGATAACACGGGAGCAAATCAGGCTTCTTCTATTCAAAGAGTGTGATTGGCGAGGAAGAAAACTTCTGTTTGACTCTTCAACTATTGACAAAGTACCAGCGAGCAAGAATGACAAGCCAAACTTCAGACCAGGCGATGATGCGCCTTGTATCGTGGAGGTCTCCGATGGATACACGTATATGGTAAGAATTTTCAATGAAACAAAAATTTTGGAATCAAAACGT
Organism: Carcina quercana; assembly: GCA_910589575.2. Lineage (NCBI taxonomy): Eukaryota > Metazoa > Arthropoda > Insecta > Lepidoptera > Depressariidae > Carcina > Carcina quercana. Next base: position 4,299,137 of record OU342430.1, read on the forward strand.
ACATGTTAATATGATTTGTAGAATTTCAAACTCTTACAGATTAGAAGACCATGAAAATTTAATATTTTAAACTTTAAGATTATCACTTAATAAAGCAAACCAAATACTACTCTCATGATAGTCCTATTGTATGTTTTTTTAAATCATTATCCAGTAATAGTATAGGGTAGTTTTCCTGAAAATACTTCTGACTATAATTTTATTTTCGTAATATATATTTTTTAAATCAGATACTTATTTATCTATCTATGTAAGCAAATTTTAAATTGGACAATCTTATTATTTACTTAAACATATTTTTTATATATCCCTCACGATATATCAACATCACACCGTGAAGTGTGTATGAATCATTACCACCATCTTACATCTCCAAAGTTAAAAATACCATGACAATTGTAATTTTTTTATCATGGCTACATCGCAATCTTTCCAATTTGCAGTTTGTTCGCACTCGTTTGTTCTATATTTAGACCACTTAAGATGTTGAACTTTTTTTATTACAGACAGTGTATTAAATGGGACTAATAGAAGCATTCGTGGGACTGTAATTTTAGCCTCGTTTTTAATTAATGGGTGTCACGTGTTCAGGCTGAATGGGATCTATATTTGCTAAGGGCATGATTCAACTTCCAAGTGGGTCATTTGCTGCTTATTTATTTTGTCCCACCGTGAAAACACTTGGCTTTCATTCTACTTGATGGTAAGAGATGATAAGACCTTAAATTAGATGCTTTCTATGATATATGCTATGTTTATAAATATGTACCCACTGTGTGTTGAATGAAATGTCAGTTAATGAGTAAATATGACGTGGTGAAAAATGGGATCTCAGCCACTTTCGCCACCTTTGAGGTTTTATCAAAAGTCTACAAGTATATGTTTTTAGTGCACTTTCGTCAGTAGTGACGAATACGTACTTAAATTTAATTAAAGTTAATCTTTTGCACTGGCGTGAATTGTGAACTCAAAACAAATTTGAGTACATTCAAAGTGCACTCATCAACAACCTAATACGTCCCCACTGCAGGGGCTCAGGCCTACTCTCCTACAGAGAGTGTATGTAGTCCAACATGCAGGCCCAGTGCGGAATGGCGGACTTCACATACCTATTTAAGACTTGCAGGTTTCCTCACGATGTTTTCCTTCACCGTTAAGCAATCGGATAATGTACTTGAATTGAAAAACAACTCATTCCCGATTCGAACCCGGAACCCTCAGATTGAGAGTCCGCACCTTATAAAATGCGCCACCGACGCTTTTTTGTGTGCAAAGTGCACTAAAAGCATATAATTGTACACTTTTGACAAAACCTAAGGCGATGAAAGTGGCTGAAATCAACAATGGTTACATCTTTTTGTATTTTAGTGTATTAAAATGGGATATATTAATCTTATCTGATGGTAACCGATAAAGCCCAGAGATGGTTACTAGCACTAATGTGGGACGGTATCAGATACATTGACATATGTTAGGCAATCATATATGGTAATATAATATCAAACTCAAACTTGCTCTTAGATTAGCCTAATTACTTTTTGTGTTGTCCTATTTGTAAATAATCTGCTGGTGTTATTCTTGGCTTATGGTTGTGGTATCCACACATAATTGTCGTGCTGCTCTTGACCTGCCAGTGGTTATACTTAGTCATTTATTTTCAAATGTGTAAATTGTGAAGACAATTTAGAGTGCGTCGAACTAGCAGTGATTTACTGTTCTGGCCAAAAATGCAGGTGTGTTGTGCGTACTGCGGTCTGCGTAGGCAGAGCAAACAATGCCGTGGTTGAAAGCTGGGATTATTTTTAGGCTTTAAAACAGATGGAATGATTTTAAAACTGTCTAGAAATGTAAATGCCTTTCTTTATTAACGTTAAGAATTTTATGATGAATATTTGAAAAGTTGAAGTTGTTTCTTATTAGGATTTCTTATATTCTAAAAATTCCTTATTAGGAATAAAAGGCCTGCCCGACAAGCCATTGTTTCAACTTGTGTCTGTAACATGGTACGCTTTTACAATTTGTTATCTCGACAGGTAGTCTATTGTATACATTAGGACCCATGGCGTGGATGGTCCTTGATGCTTTTTCCAGTGTGTGGGGCACTGGGTTTAGCATTTCTGCGTAGCGTACGCTGCGACTCTGACCATCACCCCGCCGGCTGTATTTGTCAAGGTTCTCCTTGACGTATACAGCCACCTGGAAAATGGTCAGACTTGGAAGCGTCATTATTTTAAGCACCTTAAAAAGCGGCTTCGCAGGGTCGTCCGCTGCCGCCCGTGAAATCACGCGAACGGCTCGTTTCTGAAGTCTGATTCATAACCAAGCTTATTTTGTTCCACTGGACTTCCACTCAAGTTATACTGTTGAAGCTAATTAAGTTGTAATTGTTGCAGTACAAAGGGCCGACGGAGGATGCGAGCATACTCGGTGAGATGATATTCGGCGCTGTCGCCATGAACTACAAGGGCGTCTCTCTCAAGATACACATAATGGACGAACCTAGAAGGTAACTAATGTTATGATTATGTAACGGTCTTCTATTTTCAAATCATAGAGCTTTTAAAAGTCTTCTTTTAATTAGTGTAAATGTTTTTGGAGTCTCGGAAATTGGTCTATCGATTTTGATTGGTCTATGATTAATTAGTTAAGCTCTAATCTTCGATCACGGAATCCGTATACTTTCGTTTACCTCGAGCCATTGTGATAGGGCTCTTATTGAGTTTGAATGTTTGTAACACCATCATTTTTTTATTTTTTTATTTTATTTTATTTATTATTACGGTTTGACAATATGACTACAAATTACACCTATAGAACGAAGCACTTGACAATAGACTAAGACTGGTGCGAGACTATATCCTCCCAAATAGGAAAAATACCCGTGCTAGGGTAGGGTATTGGTTGTTAATGTTTAATTTATTGCAAACATTGCAATTGTAAACAAAAAGATTTTAAGATAGTAATTAGTTAGTAATATCGTGTGTTATAGTACTCGTACTTAATTTGTGTTAGTGCAGGGTTTAGGTACAACATGTTAGTGTATTAGTAGTAGGTATATATATATTAGTAATGTTGTAGCGTTTATTTACTATTTTCATCAGTCAGCATCGAATGTAGATTTTCTCCCATATGTTTTTAATTTCAGCTTCAGTACACTTCATTAAGAATTGTTTAATGTTTGTTTTTAAATTAAGTATATGTATATGTGTTTTGTTTGAGTGTGGTGTGTCGATGTGTTGTGAGATGGCGATCATGGCGAAACATTTTGGATAAAATTTTGCAAGAGAGATTATATATTACGGAATAACACAGGATACCTTTGATTCCTTTTTTAATTTTGGTCGAATTTTGACCACTGGGCGGGCACTACTAGGAATAAATCTGAAAAGCATAATTTATAATTTCACAATAAAATAGCTCTCATGATTACAAACTGTTCAAGTGCCTGTCGTCAATTGTATTGTAATGTGTAAATTAAGAATTGCTCGTGTTTTTTCGACAGGCAAATCTAATTTTCGTAAAATAAGATTTTCAGTCATTTTTCAGTGATAATTATTCATATTCTGACGGAACCCTCGGTGCGCGAGTCTGACTCGCACTTGGCCGGTTTTTTCAGATATGACTACAATCATCTACAATGAAACAGATAAAGAATTTGCGTTTATTTACACGCCATATTTGCGTGTTATGATAATGGGATAGTTAGCACTCTATTATTATTATGGTTTTGTCGCGTTATCGTCCCATCACAGAGATAGCTACCTCCTCGTGACAGACACAAAGGTGGTATATAAATAGGTGACACTTATATGCACGTTGTTTTTCCGCGATAGTGATGATAACCGTTTGACGTCACATGTTTTATAATTATTAGTATTTGCTTTCTAAAAATATCGATAACAATTCAGGATAATTCAGAACAGGAGTCTTATTTTTATTAAATATGTATTCATGAAGTCTCTCAGAATGAGGAAATCCGTAGACGAACTAAGGTCACCGACAAAGCTCAACGAGTCAGTGAGCTGAAGTGGTAATAATGGGCATTGCTCGAACGGATAACCGATGGGGAGTAAAAGTTCTCGAGTGGCGACAACGTACTGGGAAATGTGTACCAGGCCGTCCCCTTACTAGATTGGCCGATGACCTAGTGCTTGCAAGTGGCTCCGGATAGGTCATTGTGGCATGCCACGGAGGCCACATAGGCCTATGTTCAGCAGTGAACGTTTCCCGGCTAATGATGATGATGATGTCTAATTTAATAAACGCGAAAGTGTGTTTTTAGATACCACTTAGTGCCACAACGGCACAAACTCTACAGTGATGAAGTGAAGATAAAAAAAAGTGACGATAAAGCCATTGGATGGTGTGAAGCCTTAAATTAATGAGGCGCTGACTCTGCTACCTTTCATACCCGAACATAGTATTGCTATAGTATTGCCGTTTAGCGGGAGTTTAACATGGTGGTAGCTAGCCAGGCGGAAGTAGAAAATTACTACCAACCAGAGAGATTTAGTAACAGGTTATAGAACGGGGATTGGGAAACGTTTCATATAAAAATTTTGATCTCAAAAGTCACGGTATGTCATGTAATGTCTTGTACGGCCGCGTGACGTGATGTGGCACTAGATTAGGATAAAAAAATGTATTTGCTTTGTTCGGTCTATTACTATTAATGTTAAATGTCTTTGCTACCAACAAAACCTTGCTTCTTGTTTTAATTTATTGATGAAACACTCATACACAGGCTGCTTGCCGCATCTCGTTATACCCTGTTATCTTCGGCTATAGACGTTATAATTGTTGACAGGTTGATGTGTACAAAAGTGTTCTGCGTGCCGAGTTCGCGCAGGATCAGCCGCATGGAGCGCAAGACGAGCGATGTGAACAGTAGCGGCGACGTGCGGCACCATTCCATACCTCTCAACGTGCCTTCGCTCAGTGAGGAGGGCGTGTCGCTCAGCTTCTCGCTAGATAGGGGGGATTCCGGTAAGTTACATCTCAGGTTATATTATTTAAAACTTTATTCAGATGGTCACCATGGACGGAAAAGTGCTAGTATGCAAGATATGGCCAGACTTGAAGAAGAGTGAATATGAAGAATCCGACGAATTTATCCGCTTCCGTTGCTTAGTGGTTACGACGTTGGATTTACAATCAGGAGGTTCCGGGTTCGATCCCAGTGGGGGTGTAGTAACTGGCAAACAATTTGGGAAATGACTTTGACAGTAAACGATTTTCTGGTCTCTGGATTTTTCACTCTGGCGGAGAGTCGGGAGGGAATGTCATTTCTAACGCGTTGATGCACGTGATTAGCGGAACACTTTGCGCCCCTCTCGCCACCGATTCGCAAACTCGGTTTGTTTTGTGGTATATTTTATTTTCTATTTCCGCCTGGCTAGCTACCAGCATGTTGCCTAAGTCTGCCACCAAAATGCAGTGTTAATAGCACTCTTGTGTTCCGGTATGAGTGGTAGCAGAGCCAGCGCCTCATTGACTCGAGGCCTCTGGGTGCCGATCACGTTTTTCAACCAACGGTCTTATCTTTACACTATCAGATGAGACGAGGGACAAATGCATACCCATTATAAATTTAAAAAATCTAGGAAATCAAAACGTATAGTGTATTGAAAGATAATTTAGGCACAGAACAGAAAACAAGAGGCAATAATCTAAAATCGCTGTAGAAATAATAAAATTCTCGTTATACAAAAGCCGCGATGAGGAAAAGATAGGGTCGCTCCTCATTAGATAGATCGTCAGTTTGCCGATGGACAACATGTACATACATGCATTTAGAAGCCTTATTAACAATGCAATTTCGTGTACGAGTTTGATAATTATGGAATCCATTCAAGAAACACGTTCATTCTGCGGCGAAGTCGTTGTATTATTTTTAGCGGTTGCTTCAAAACATGCAGCTTCGGGGTGTAGTTCCTCACAACTGTTCTTGTTCAATGACTTGCACTTGGCATTCATTTACTATATGATGATGGTAAGCGAAAATACAATCGTTAAGGTTCATCATCATTGTCGAATGACATAGAAACTTCGTCTATTATGCCAAGCATTTTTTTTTGTAATTTTTATAGACTTAGAGTGTGTACTGATTTATAATTTTCGTTGAATTAATAGACATTACGATTGTTTCATTCCAATTCGGTTTTCCGCGTTAGAAATTTCAAAATCATAATGATTCTTAAATTAAAACTGTAAGGGACGGGAGTGTCTTTTGGTATACTCCGCTCCCGTCCCTATTAGTTTTAATTTATTGGGGTTGTATTACAAAATAAATAAAAATTGCAAAATAATATACTTCTTATGGAAAATACGGCAATAGAGATATGATATAGATATTTTAAGATCATCAAAAAAGATCAAAGCCACATATATTTCGTGGCTCGATCTTAGAATTGTGTGTCTATCTCATGAAGTGGCCGATCGTTTCATGATAAGGTGGCATCTCATAATATGCCCAACTACTGGCTATATCGTTTGATTGTCAACTTTCGTCAATTTATCTATCTACGATTGGCCGTATCAAATTGTAGGGCGCCCATTCAAAATGTTATACTATTAAACTGGAATTATGTTAGAAACTTCTTCGAGGTAACAACATTTATAATACAATGCGCTTTCGTCTCACGTTATTGCGCTTTTACTGCAATATAATTGATTTTGTTTTACTGCTGGCATCATGGAATCGCATAAACAAAGCGCTGTAAGCGCCTCTGATGGTGAACATGTAACTATTTTTTTAAATATGTTTATTTATGTTTGGACATATCATGGAGTCCTGAGATTTGTTAGCCATCTCGAGAAACGATTTATATTCATTTATCTAGTTTTAATATATCATAAAATGGTAACATTACAAAATTTCAACATGGTTATGATTGTTCACATCATGATGTGGGCAGTTCTAAGATCGGGCCACGACCGGTTCGTCATTCGTCAAATACCTAAGTATTTGGATCTTAAATATGCAATATAAGCATCACCTAATAGACATGTCAGGCGGTCTTTCATCGCAACATTTAACTTTCACTTTACAGTCATTGCCCCTGACAATACGTGAAGATCAGGCTTTTAGTGTAAAAATCTCAAGTTATGGACACAATATGTCATACTGTGAAAAGCTGCCACCGGGCAACGCGCGGATTGCGTCAGCAGGTGTCACATATTTAGAGTTTGTTCCAAAACATGCAATTAGGTTCTCCTAATACGCATGTCAGCTTGTGTCCCGCTCTATCTTTCACCAGGCGGCGTCTGCGTTATTCCGCTGCGTTTCGGCTTTTGTTTACCACCAGGGACCTCAATCTTCGACCGGCTCTTTTTTATTTTTCAATGTACAAATTGATAACTTTGGAAGTTTTGTGTAATGACATGAATAGTACCTAGTTGTGTCTTAAATGATAAAGTTTGTCGTATAGTATAATAAATCAAGCTGTTTAAGCAGTTCGTATCATCATCGACAGCTGCACAAGTCAGCCAGTGGCACCCTGCGCTCTTATTTTATAACCTTTTTTTAACGTTTGATGGGTATTGCGCTTGGCCTTCATCTCACCTGGTAATAAGTGACGATAGGACGTTAGATGGTAAGCATGGTAAGAAGTCTCAATCTAATGAGGCGTTGTCTCTGCTATTTTTCATACTGGAACACAACATTGCTTTAAACACTGCTGTTTGCGGACATATTATCTATGCCCTAACACGAGTACCAACCGATAGGTGTGAATCGAACTTTGTTAGTCTCACATTTAGCCATTAAGCGACGGAGGCGGTTAATGCAGTTTTAAATGTCATGAATTGAACAACGTCAAAGGGCTGTTTAGAGAAGAAACGATCCCCGATGTCGTCAACATAGGTGCTATAAACTAGGTTACTTTTTATGTTTCTTGGTGACGAGTTTGTCTGGGCAATCCTAATATAAATTCCATTGTCTATTACCGGACAAACGATCATTATTCTTGGCAGGTTCTGGCACAAGTCCGTCGCGCTTCATCCACACAATGTTGCATAAAGTTGACGCAAAGTCTTCGATCGACATAAATTTTTCATGTTGACCTACGAGTATGTTGTCACATAAGTATGACATCTAATGCTGATTTAGGCACCTGATGCTACTACACTAAGCTATCGAATTTGGCCGATTAATTTTAGTCATCATCATCATCCGGGAAACGTCCACTGCTGGACATAGGCCTCCCTCATGGTACGCCACATCGACCGGTCCCGAGCCACCTGCATCCAGCGACTCCCCGCGACTCTAACCAGGTCGTCGGTCCATCTAGTGGGGGGACGGCCTGGTAGACGATTCCCGGTACGTGGTCGCCACTCGAGAACCTTTACTCCCCACCGGTTATCGGTTCTTCGAGCGATGTGGCCTGCCCATTGCCACTTCAGCTCACTGACTCGTCGAGCTATGTCGGTGACCTTCGTTCGTCTACGGATTTCCTCATTACGGACCTTATCACGTAGAGAAATTCCGAGCATAGCTCGTTCCATTGCTCGCTGAGTGACTTTGAGCTTGTTTATTCGGCCCACAGTAAAAGACCACGTTTCGGTTCCGTATGTCATCACTGGCAACACGCACTGATCAAAGACTTTTGTCTTTAGACGCTGAGGTATTTTGGACGAGAAGATATTCCGTAATTTCCCGAACGCTGCCCAGCCGAGTTGGATTCTTCGGTTGACCTCTTTGTCGAAGTTGGACCTACCTAGTTGAACGATCTGTCCCAGGTATACATACTCGTCTACAACTTCGATTGTAGTGTTCCCAACCACTACCGGCATAGGTGCAACATGGACATTTGACATGATTTTCGTCTTGTCCATGTTCATTTTTAAACCTACCTGTTGGGAAACTCTGTTGAGGTCATTGAGCATTACGTTCAGATCCTCCAAGGATTCTGCCGTTATGACTATGTCATCGGCAAATCGAAGGTGAGTGATGTAGTCGCCGTTGATGTTGATGCCCAGTCCTTTCCAGTTCAGAAGCTTGAAAACATCTTCCAGTGCAGTGGTGAAGAGTTTCGGGGATATAACGTCACCCTGTCTTACACCTTTCTGCACTTGGATCGGTTTCGTGCATTCATCCTGTACTCGGACGGACATTGTGGCTTTATTGTATAAACATTTCAACACTTCGATATAGCGATAGTCAATGTGGCACCTTTGGAGAGACTGAAGCACTGCCCAAGTCTCGATTGAATTGATTGATTGTGCCGTGTGGTTCCGGCTTAGAATGTAACCACCCCATCTCTTCCCGTGGGTGTCGTAAGAGGCGACTAAGGGAAAACCTACACCGGGAGGAGGGGCAGCAGCCTCCTCCTGAAGAACTAAATCGAGTACTGCGATCACCAACCCGTCTAGCAAGCGTGGTGATTACGCTAAAAAACCCTTATGGCAGTACGCCCATTACTACGGCCCCCAGTCCCCGGCGGCCCCGCTATTCCAATTTTTGTCATTTCAATTTAATTAAGTATTATAATATTTTTTATACGTGCTTTTTTTTTAGCTAGAATGGCTTACATCTGGGTTAGTATCACGGCGTTAACTCGTAGGTCGTCTACGGAGCATTTTTTAATAAGTACTCGTAATACATATTTAATAATCTTTTGTTACTTGAGTAGTAGACGAGTCAGTGAAGTGGCAATGGGCAGGTCACATCGCTCGAAGAACGGATAAGCGATGTGGAGTACAGGTTCTCTAGTGGCGACCATGTACCGGGAAAAGTGTACCGGGCCGTCCCCCTACCAGATAGATCGATGACTTAGTAAAGGTCGCGAGGAGTCGTTGGATGCAAGTGGCTCGGGACCGGTCAATGGGGCATACCATGGAGGAAGTTGATGATTAAAACGAAAATTAATATTCTTGGGATGTATTTGTATTTAAATAGGATATTTATTGCAGGCTATTGCGGTGACCAGTCCCCATACAGCAGCGTCGGTTCCACGTACGACTACTTCTCCATGTTCGACAGTTGGGACGGAAGCAGTAGCCATGACGATTTCTTCTTTCATTGTAAGTTATTACTAGAAAACGGCTGTCGTGGCGCAGATGTCTCAGCGTTAGACTTAACGCGCAACACACGCGTAGTGTCCTGGGTTCGATTCCCGGTCGGACATTGTCAAAATCACTTAGTATATTTCCGCCAGTTTGGGCAGAACATTGCAGGCTGAATCGCCTGATGGTCTAAAAAGTAAGATGATTCCGTGCTTCGGACGGCATGTTAAACCGTTGGTCCCAGCTACTATCTAAGACTGGTAGTAGCTACGTGAGCCATGTCAGAGGACTATAGCAGCTCAACAACTCTGACATTAGGGTGCGTGAGATCCGTTATCGACCTTACACCTACACGATACGATGAAGAGTAGGCCTGCCGCGGCTTTGCTCGCGCACTCTTTTAAAGTATGGGTTGTATCTTTCATGTGTCTGAGTCTACAATCTGGTCAAGCTCTGATATTTTTTAACTAACACAATTATGTTTTTTAAATATAATTAACATTAGCTTCGCTTCTAAATGACAGTTGATTCTGTAAAATTACTAATCCGTTTGATGACGTCACAGCTGAAAACGAGGCCACCGACCAGAATTTTTTTTGTATTTAGATATTCGGTTGAAACACGATATCCATTTTCCTAATTCAAACGTCAACACAAACAAATATCAACGAAGAAAAAACCCATTTAACAGTAATCGTGATTTTTCGAACTCTTTAATATTCTTTTTATCAATTTGAAGAAACAAAAAATACTTTATTACAACCAGCACCACCGGGCCGCAAGTTAAGTACATCAAGCAACGGGAGCTGGCAACGTAGAACCTTCCAGAATGTAGCAACGAGGTTCGATCTCAGCAACCAGAGCTCCAACCTGCTAAGTGTACCCACTTCAAACAGCATGGCGACTAGTGACCCACAGGTTCGTATGATCAAATTAAATATTTGGTTTCGTATTTAGATTTTTAACAAAGGTAAAAAAAAACGTTGCTGCTAACTACCCGTTACTAAGATTTGGTATCCTCGTCTTAGCACTCATCAAACATTAAACTTTTTAGGATCACACACAGAATCCAAGATGTTCAAACAGCAGCCAAGTGCGTGTTGGGCCACGCGCAGTGTAGGGTTCCGTAGTTGCTCTTTATAATAAGTTCGAACTTCTAAGATATTTTGAATGGAATTTATACGAAATTTTCATTTTGACATCTCCAAGTATATGTTATACTTTGGTCGCCGATTACTAGTTAACCTGTAAAGCCAACTTAGTCGTGATAGTTTTCCTTTAAAGTTCAGTGTACATACTACTACTGTGTTTTTTTTCCAAATTTTAAAAGCAATAGTTAAGAAGATAGAAAATTATTATTTTAATTAATATATTAATAGTTTAGAAAATTATCGCTTTAAAGCTGAATATTTCGCAAACGCATTCCTCAATCAAAAAGTAGTGTTCCGGACCCTCAATGTTTTTAAAAGACATATTCAACGATATCTCACATAATGGGGTAGACGTGTAGAAAATATTTCATCCTCAAGTTACGTTACCCTTAAAAATATTTTTAAAGATTTTAATTCTACCACTTTATCGGCGTGATTAATATGTATACCCGTACCAAATCACAGCTTTCTAGTAGTAAGGGTCTCTGAGCTAAGCCACGGAAGGACAGACAGACAGAGCGAAACTATAAGGGTTCCTTATTTGAGTACGGAACCTATAAAAGTCGAAGAATATTCTAAATCTTAGTTATCTGTCTTGATACCTTGCTATATATCGACTGTCTGTACTGGTTTTGGCACTGACTAGCTTCTACCAAGCTATCTAAGTCACCGCTAAATGACATTGCTTTTAGCACTATAGTACATTATTAGTACAGATTTTAGAACGCTGTTTTTGTTATGTATGTAAGGTTTTTAGGCTTGTTCTTCAACTCATCGATGGTGACGATAAAGGCGAAGGTTATTAGATAGGGCCTCCCAGAACCCTCCAGCCAATGAGGCTTCTGGGAGAGAAGCTGTTACCTATCATATTGTAACACAACAGTGCTATTAACACTGCTATTTCGCAGCATGTACCGTAGTGGTAGCCAGGCAGACATAGAAAATGCCCTACCACCAAACAAACCGAGTACCATTAGGAATGAAAACCGGGACCTCCGGATTGTGAGTGGGTTGATAAATGAATATTACACCTTTTTTGGAAAGCAAAAGCAAAACAAACTTTTCAGAATCTGCAAAACTCTGTAAAAATTATTTAAGAAATAAACACTTTTTACTTTTACTTACTTTACTTAGAATCTGTTTTAGGCGACGTAATGGTCCCGCTGAGATAAAGAAACAATATCCAAATGCAATTCTACATATTTAAACGTATTCCCTTTCCTAATTTACTGTATATTTGCATTATTACGACTGTCAGCTGTTCCAAGGACTCGCAGATGTTTCAACAACTGTCCACATGGTTACGATAATTCGATTCACAAATCTGCACCAATATGGTTTTAATTTAAACAACGATTCCTTAGCTAACCAAACATGACCTCATACCCAATGTCGATCAACGCCGAAGCCTATCGTCAGCGTCTGTTTACAAGGGGCTTATCTGCATTATTCTAGTAGCCGCGTGACGAATCACATGAGACCGGGCTATCGTTAAGTCATGTGAGAATAATCGGGCCGCCGCCGCCGATAATTGCACGTTGCCAGCGATAACGTGTAATCGCACTTAATGAGCTTTGTCAATCAGTATTTAATGGTATAGTTGTGTGGTTTGAAATGTAGGTCAGGTTCATCCCAAGTATTTTAATGGGGGAAGGAAAGGAAATAATAAACTTGAATATAAATTGACTAACTTTTGGCTACGACTCTGTCAGCTTGGATTCTGTTTAATGGTACGAAACGTATCCTTAATCCAGAATATATTTATGGAAGGCTGTGTCACACGGTATAAGACTTTTAAATATTCAGTATATTACATACGTTTATATAAAAAATCCAACCTCATAAAAGGAATAGGTTAGGTAGGCTTTCAATGTTGTGTGTGAATGTTATTTTCGCAGATTCTGAACCAATTTAATTGATTCTAGCTGTATTGAATAGGCTTTATAACAGGGGTGATCCCATTTAAATTAAAAAAAGATTCCAACTCGGGATGGAAATTTAGTGTAAGAATTCCGATTATAAAATTTCTCACACTTCCCGTAAACCGATTGTAGTAGTTAAACATGTAAAATGTTAATTCGTCCTTCATGGTCAAAATATTTATTTATTTATTTGGATTTCCAACAAAGAAGCACTATAAGTAATCACACAATAACAACAACTTAAAATAACAGTAATATGAAATCAGTTCCTTAGCTCTTTTTGAACCCATCAATTATAAGTGTCTAGACTCAACTGCGTAAACTAGACCAGACTTGACGAACGCATTAATGGGCAACGATGACGAATTACGCTTATTACAAGTGGTTTATGTCTGAAGGTGAACAGTGATTAACATGGGCTTTGTGTTCGTTTCATGAAAGAATTTCTTGACTTGTTGAATAATGACTTGTTAAAACAAGGCATTATTGTTTAGTTCTGGTGGAAGTCACTGTTATAATAATTAGTGCCTCGGAATAGTATTTGACTTTGAAAACAGATATGAATAAATTGGAGAGATTTATTATTTTCTTGGAAAAGCTAACATTGGGCTTATACACGCTGACATTTTAGTCGTTCTCGACCCTGAATGCAGGTAGTCTGAGTCACTTATAGAAACGATTAGTAGTGGTATTTTAAAAATATAGCGATATATTTTTTTCCAAAAATTCAAATTAATTCAATATTTTCTTAAATAGCTAAAACTGGTAGTACCACTTCTCGCAGCACAGCGTGAGAACGTTGACCCTGAGAACAATAACAAATTGTCGGCATAGTCAATGAAAGTAATCGGACGCCGCCCGCCCGTCTTGACACCTACCCCTTTGACAATGCCGCCGCATGCGCCGCACCTGGCTCCGTGTGCTCCAGTCTTGATTTAGCGGTCATCGGGTTAACTGTGCGATTTTTAGTGTCGCGAATTTTTGTAAAAGTGATAGTGAGACGAGAACACAAACTACGAGTACTCCCACCGTGTGTAGGTACTCAACGATAATACGGCAGAAACTAGGCGGCTGTATGCTCAGCAAGAACATTCACATTCTTTACGTCAAAACGGGATCCCCTAACCCTCAAATCCCGACCAGCTGTTACTAGTAAACCGTAGATTAATTTAAATGGTTATTTCGTTTCATTGTTTTTTAGGGTTCCGTATCCAAGAGCGGCCAACGGGACCCTATAACTAGGTATGAGATGAAGGCCAAGCGCAAACCCACAATAAATAAATTGTAAAATTAAAAACAAATCCCCAGTACACAGCGGGCGCGGCGGGCGGGCTGCTTTGATTTCGCGGTGTTTCGTTCGCGGCAGTGTCCTTGTAACTAGAGAAGGCAAGTGCAAGGCGGTATGACACAAAGGCGACAAATGGAATCAAACTAACATATGATCCCGGGGTAAACGACCTTCTGGCTGCTCTTGTGGAAACTACGGAAACTCGACATTGTTTTATTTATTTATTTAAAATTTCAACTTTTTTATTAATACCCGTATAACTAAAGTGACCATCCCAAATGATATTAATACTTATATGGAGTTGCTAGGTTTCTGGTCGAGAACGACTAAAATGACCATTTAAACAATGGGGAAGATGCATGGAAAAATATTTTTGTCTAAATCGATAGTCCATGTAAAAATACTTGTTTCTTTGTTTTTTGATATGACCAATACGTTTTTTAGTACAACCCGCCAAAAAGTGATTCTAGTCACGCGGTGCTAAAACGCTCTATATAAATCTGGTGACATTTTTACGTATTTTTATTTTGGTGGGATTTCTGTTAATATCCGTTATGCTATAAAATACAATTAAACCCAATCTAATTTGGCCACTTTTATGTGTCCGCCTGACTACAGAGCATGTTTGACTTCCAATAAATTTATTGTTATCTTATGTTTGTACAGTTATACAGCAACAGCTCGGCGAGCGGCACCAGCGACAGCTTGGCTAGCAGCGGCTCGTACATGGCGCAAAGGAAGAACAAGCTAGGTCTAGCTTTACTCATCAGTGTTGCCGACGCAGCAGAAATGTGAGTGCTCCTAGCTTCCTTATTACTTTTCTACTAAGCCTAAATTTAATAGAATATTGTCATAGGTAAAATTTACAAATTTTTGCCACACTTCTCTACATACGCCTATGTCAAACTAGTCCGTGAAATTGTGGCGTTGATTCTAGTCGCTTTTACGACGCCTACAGGAAGACATGAGATAAATTATTATATTAAAAATAATGTGCAGTGTTGCAATGAACAGACCTACAATCAGTTTCTATCTGCAGGGATCTGGTTTTAAAATGCGTGGAGCACTCGCCGCAGCTGCAGGCCATGGTGTGCAGACTGCGGCTGGCAACACTGGCGGCGGGATCCGGCAACGCTTTTGTCTCTACCTTGTACCGTGCTGCCGCTGATGCTTCGAGATGGTGACTCATAGCTTACTTTTAAAAATAGTTGTAATTTTACCTGTTAATATATTTGGGACAAATATTGCAACTGAATTTTAAAACACATACTGGTGACTTTAAGATACATTTTTGCATATTTATGTACGTCTGGTGACAAAGCGATTTAAATTACTGTCTACAAAAAAGCTTGTATTGAAAATGAAATTTTTAACAACTTATTCTAAGGAGTAATTTCTGTAACTTTGGTTGGACCAGGTTATCAGACCTGATGTATGGGCCTCGTCTCCAGCCAGTGTGGCGGACCCTGGTCACCGGCGACCCTCGAGTTGTGAGCAAGACGGCCGACACTCTCCTGGCAGATTTGTGTTCCGTGCTTAGTGTGGGCGACACAAAGCACACCAACTTGTAAGTATTTCTTTTGGGCTGAAAGGTCGTGATGAAATGATGTTTCTTGCACGCAGTTTTCATGATATATAGTAAAGTATATACAAAGTATACATATGTGTTTATTCAAGTATTTAATTATAATCTATCAATATCTGTCACACCTCCACCCAAATATTGTTACTTATTTCCTCTACCCAAAGGTTGTCTGGTAGAGATCGCTGTAAGCGATAAGACCGCCTGTTGTACATTTTTTTAACTTAAGCTTGTATTGGTGTACAACAAAGTAATATTGAATTGAATTGAAAGAAAGCCCTATCATATCCCATATTGACCAAATCCCAAAAATTCAAGCTCGAATCATAAAAACAATAGTGCCATATAAAATAAAAGAAGAACTCAAGACAAACTATGCCGGACTGTTTTCGTATTGCAAAGTAATGAATATTCACAATAATATTAAATTTGTATTACTAGCGGAAAATATCCTAAACAAAGATCTCCAGATACCTATAAATCATTGCCATTCAACCAGAAGTAAAACCAAAAAAATCCTGCAGATACCAACATGTAACAATAATTATGGGAAAAGAACCTTAGAATATATTATACCCAGCCTATTAAATGAACTTCCACTAAACCTAAGAGAGCAAATTAATACAAAAACTTATAAATTTATTCTAAAAAAACATTTCACACAAAACTTCTAAAAAACAAACAAACAAAAATGACCATCCTGTACACAGCACACACACACAAACGTACACTCTACACTCACTACACACACCAGTCACACACACTCAGCGAACAATGCAGTGTTTTGGTGTTGTGGGATTAAGGTATTTGTTAAAATACCCTCATCTTACAATACTAAAGCACTGCATTGGAATGCGATGGAATGTGATTATTGTAAAATAAAATAGACGAGTCACATGGTGTACAGACAAACCTTTTCTAGGATTAAGTACACTGTAAGCAAATTTTGTAAAAATGTATGTTTAATTAATAAATAAATAAAAAATATGCTTGACCTGCCTCTACTTTAATTTAGACCTATTTTTGCCACTTTGGAAATATAATAATTTAACTCCTTATTTCACTCCTACCCAACTGAGAAGCGCTACCATGGCATGTATCTGAACAATAATACCAACTAATCCTGACTCTCCGTTACGATGTGAACGAAGGACAAACAATATCAGTTTTGAATTTATAAAATTATAAGGAACTATGGATTATAGGTAGATAGATTAATGTTAGGTAAGACATACATTATAATAGGGACTAATCAAACACAAGCAGTTTAAAACAATAAAATATAACAATAGAACGAGAATACAATTCAAACTGGCGAACAATATGTAATATTACTCAAAACAAACAAAATTATAATGGTTAAGGAAGCATCCACTGAAAGGTATTAATAATGGTAACGAGAACATAGCATTGCTGTATGAGTGAGTAATGCGTCGATTGCCGCGCTCACGTGACACGTAACGTCTATAAAATATTGTACAATCTCCCCAACATATATTCATACTGTGCCGGTATCACATGCGCTAATTTTATTACTAGTTAGATAACGCTGTAATGAAAACAATCACATGATTTTAAGGGATCGAGCTTTTGTGCCGATTGAAAAAATAATTTTACATTGAAATGATATGATTCTCATACAGTTTTTCACTTATATTCAGTCCATACGAATATTGTGAATGCGAAAGTGAGTTTTTTTGTCCTTTCGTCACGTCGTTCCCCTTGCGGTGATACTGACTTGATTTTTATAAGGAAAGTTGGATAGTTGAAGGGCTGGAGTAAAATATAGGCAACATTTTATCTCGTTCGAACAAGTAGTTCCCGTGGGATAATTTCTGAAGCCCACGCGGAAGAACTCGCGGACAATACACTAGTAAATTAATAAAAAAGTTCCTCAAAGTTTGACTTCTACTGAAATGAAAATAAATTATATCAATGTAGCTCGGCTTGGTAAATATATGACACTCGCATAAAAAATAATGTTGTAAGTAATTTGTCATTTGATTGATTAATTGTGAAATATGAGTTTCTTTAAATCTGTCTTGAATGTCACTGGATGTGTGACGTCACCATAAATGCAATACAGTCGACGCTGTAACTCGTTTAGAAAAGTTTGAATCTTAGACAGGCAGTTAAAAATTAATATCTTCTTAGCATAAGATCGGTGTGTAGCTTTAGAAGACGCAGGTCGTGCTGCTAGTATTTATGTCAATAAAATAAAAACAGCCAAAATTTATAAAAAAAGATAAAAATGACGCTCATGTTCAAATGGAGAATTATTCGGTCAGTAATGAAAATATAGCTTCTCCTTAAGAAAATTTTTATTCTCATACGAAGGTGATGTGTAGCAATGTTTAAAAACGGCCCAGACGAAAGTCATGGCTCCAACGTTAATTGTTTTCTGGATCCTCTCCAATGCTCTCCGATTAATGACTTTATAGTAGAAACACGCTATATCACATTGTTTAGTGGATGTGCTGAGTGGCTTGGCGGGTGGCATAATAAATCTAAGCCTTGTTTTGATAATGTATGAGATGTTATTGCATCGTTGCGGTATAGGAATTGATGATGCGTATCTTTTAAAATAAGATGAAATAAATCGTCAATTTGGCGAGTAACCACATGAAAGAGTTTCGTAGGTTTTTATGTTTAATGGTCTTTCACTTGGCCATCTGTCTCAACGGATGGTAATTATCTTTTTAATATTTAAGAAACAGTGACAAATGTTTGAGCTTAAGCATGTTAGCTAAATCATTAGAATGGGACTAAAACGACGATCCGAAAACCGGATTTGATAGCAGCTCTAATGGGTCAAGCCTGTCGCACGGTGTAGAATTTTATTAATGTCTGTTGTTTTTAGGATAAGCTATCATTTGAGTGAGATATATATTACTAGCTTTTGTTCGCGTGGACTTCAGAAATTATGACACGGGAAATACTTGTTCGGTCGGGATAAAAGTAGCCTATGTTCTATTCCGGTCCTTCAACTATCCTCATACAAAAGTCTCTCTGGCTCAAACAAAATAAAACTCACGAAATTATAGTACACCAAAGAATTTTCGGAATTGAACCCGGGCCCTCCGAAGGAAGTTCAAGAGTGTAGCCATTAGGCCACGCAGGCGGTGTTTTTTTGCAAATGCTTTTGTAGTTGCGTGTGTTAACTACAGTACAATACGAGGTATTCAATTCATTTTCGTCTTTAAATACACGAGCGGGGTACACAATACAAGTAAAATTACCTTTGATGTAGTTACATGTCAAGCATGCCACCATCACGTCGCGTAAAAAATGACGCACGATTTCGTCATGCCACACGTGTGACGAGTGAACAGATTAGGGGTGTCAGCTGTGATATTATTTCTTCGCCTATCCTAAAGACTACATCAATCAAATGTCATAAACCGGTGATTTGTAATTTATTTACTATTAATATTTGTAACAATGCGGGTACTCGTATATATTTCTATCCAACTAATACAATAAAATAAGCAAACGCAAAATATGGAACGACCTATGCTCGGGATTTCTCTACGTGATAAAATACGGAATGAGGAAATCCGTAGACGAACTAAGGTCACCGAGTCAGTGATCTGAAGTTGTAATGGGCATTTCACATCGCTCGAATAGCTTTCATCTCGCATCCCTTGATAACCGAAGGTCACAAAAGTTCTTGAGTGGCAAAAACGTGTACTGGGCCGTCGCCTACTAGATGTACCGACGATTTAGTAAAGGTACGTTTTTATAAAAAAATTCGCATTGAGAACTTTTGTAACTCGGAAAAAGTCTGTTTAGGTGTTATTAAGTTTCACATACCTTCGAAAGATATCACTTCACACAGTAAACATTCTCAACCCTAAACTAGAGGTGAGAATGGAAACGTGTACTTAAGAGTGTCACTCTATTTATATTGTCTATATTTTTGGGCACTTGTATCTATTTTCATGTAGGCAATGTTTACGTGTTTTTCACGTGATTTCAGTCTATTTGTTGAATGGGTTGACGTTTACAAATTGTTCCGAAGCGTTGTGCAATCGAACGTGGGCGGGAAGCGTACTGGAAGATTTTAAATTGTTACTTTCGGGTATCGATTTCTTTGAGCTAGGTTACCTACTTCAATTTGCGGTTCACTGTATCGTTTTCTTTTTAAAAAACACGACCAAAGTTTTTCGAAGCACATTTTTAATGTATGAATTGTTGATGATGTTTGAAAGTTTAGATGCATGATAAAATGTAAAATATTAACACGAAAATATTTATTAGTTGCTTCTCAATATTATTCGGTGTCTTGTCTTCGATTGTTTTCTATGTTTCTCGTACTTGGTAGTACTTTAGTCAGCATTAGTATATCAATTCTATTCGTAGACCAATAAATAACATACTGCTAATTACTATAAAAAAACTTGGCCCTTTTAATTGAAATGAACAGTTTGTTCACCCCTAAATTCTATTGTAAATTGGTATTACTCAGATAATGTGTACCCACATACTGAGGTAGTCGATATTTATCTTCTTAAATTCTTCAATTTGTTAGGTATTTTAAATTTAGCAGCGTTTCTTTATTTTTTAATTAGTTTTAGTAGATTGATGAGGTCATTGTCTTCTCACAATTATCAGCCAGAATAGTTAACGTCTGAATATGAGTCTTAAAAAATAGAACTGAAATTGAAAGTAGAACAGCGCATGGCCGTGATCGCCGGTGAGTGACGATTTGACCGCCGATGATACCATCTTCAGACGTAAATAAATATTATAATACAACAACAAATAACATACAACTTAGAAAATCCGAGATCATATAAGTGATCAGTTTACAAATAATTTTGCTGCTGGGATTAACTCCTTAGTTTGGTTCATGGTGATCGCAGTGTGATTTCTATGATACACAGGTGGACGTCGAGAAAACCTACTTTAAAAACTAGAAGCACGATACCGTCGATGTTTTGTTCAAATATCTTCATTCAGATGTATATTGTTCCAGCTTCATCAGCACGCTCCTAACGCACGTCTTGACGTATCATCTGGGATGGGTGACAACAGTTAGCCCATACGACACGCTGGACCCTCAGAAACACACGTCAGATCTTCCAGAACCCAGGGGGCATTACAACGCTCTCTGGGCGCAGCTGAGCGATCTCTGTGGCAGCATAGGCTTCCCGCCCCGAGCGGCCCGCACCGTCATCTGTGGTACTTCAAACGTGCAGTTCGTCAATCGATTACTAGCTATCCTCACTTACTTTGTGAGGTCCGGCGACGTCACTAGAAGAGACTTCAAGTATCAAGAATGCTCTCTCAAAGAAACGAACATCGTTTGTGTACATACCCCTACATTGGGTTTGAAGAGGACAGCGACATTGAATAAAATAGTTCGTGATTCGGACAGTCTGAATGTGCCGTCGGTGAAGACTCAGCATAGTGATAGTAGTGTCAGTACGTTGGTGGCGAGTGAGGTTAGCTTGAAGAAGTGCGGTACGCTCGCGAATCTAAGTCAAAAGCTCTCTACTGGTTCAGAGTTCGCGGTCAACGAACATAGTTCGACAAGTGAAAGAACCGGCAATCTGAAACGTGCCCCTACTATGGTGCTGCCTTTGACGACTTCCTCGGACTCTAGTCTCAGTTCGTCGATTTCTGACGAATCCGAGGTCGAAAAGAAGGTGGTCTTCGTTTTAGGTGACAATGAAAAGTTAGTAGGACTGAAGAACAAGTCCAACGATGGGAAGCGCGTGAAGAAGTCTTCTAAAGTCCACAACGAGCCTGTCGACGTTGAAGTCCCTGAAGAGAAGAAATCAGAAGTCTGTGCCAAAGAGAACTGTGATCAGAAATCAGCTAACCCCAACAGCCCTTCTAAATGCTGCGGGCAAACGCTTAAACATTCCAAACCAATAAAACATTCCGGCTTTAAGTTCGAGTTCGATAAGTACCCTCAGATAGTCACTAATTATATGAAGAGCAAGAATTTAGAGATACTAGATAGACATTACATCGGTAAACCGGGTAATTTGAAACTAGATAACTTCCAATTTGATCCAACGGTTGTGCCTCCGATTCAAGAGGAGAGGTGTGAAACTTGCTATAAATGTCAGCAGTTAGAATCTCTGCTTCAGACGCCGACTAATGCCTCTGAAATGGAGTATATGAACGACATGCCGCGGCAGTCCGAACCCCAACACGCTAAAGTGACGGTCGTTCAAGAAACTCAACAACATAGAGAAGTTTCACCAAAAACTTTTGTAAGGAAACGAAAAGACAACACTATTGTTGTTAATTTGAAGAATGGTGGCGATTTAGTAACACCTATCATTTCCGTAGAAAAATTTAAGCCATCAGGGATCAAATTAAAAAGAAGTAAGTCGTATGCTGAAAAGCCAGATTTAAGCAGGCTTGAAATGGGTAGCCTCGATAGCAAATCAGAACCAATTAGACCGGAGAGAAGCAAATCGAATGTTGAAAGGCCAGATGTAAAAAGAATAGAAGAGTTTCGTTCATTGGAAGATGACTGTCTTGAGTTGAGCAAACTAAAAGTGGACAATTGTCAAGAAAATAGAATAGACTCAAAAATAAAAACAGAATGTAAAGTATTAAATGTAGGTCTATTAGATGAAAATAAATCCGAACCGCATTGGCCAGAAGAAATCAAGCTAGAAATAAGTAACTCAGAAATAGATAAGATTGAACTAGACACGCTAGAAGTATTTATGTCAGCCGCTAACAATGAAAATAATAGTTTAGAAATAGATAAGCAGGAAATGAACAAGCAAGAAATTACCAAAGTAGAAATTAGTACACAGAATGGGGTTAAGACAGAAATTAGCACGCAAGATGCGATTGAGCCAGAAATGAGAAGTTTAGAAGTGAGTAGAACAGAGAAGATGAAAGATAAAAATAAAGTGGTGCAAGTGAAACAGGTGATCGAGTTTCCCATGCCGTCTGTGCGCGCAGAACTGACGTCATCACAACAGCGATCGGGGTTTGACGTGTCCTTGCTTGGTGGAGTCACCGACCATTATGTACCTGATTTTATATTACAAGGTGAGTCCATGTTACAACCTTTATGGTCTATGGACCTTAATGTTGAATCAAATATCATTTTATAAAACATGGCTTTAGAATAGGATACCCCCATGCTATACCGCGAGTGACGTAACAGGGGGAAAAACAGATGACCAGCACTGCGATACAATCCGTCTAAAAAGCGTACGAAATCGCGGATAACGGCTAGTATATAATATACTTCTCATCAGAAAAATCGAAACACCTTGCAAGTTTGTTATGTAAGGATTCTCAGAAAAATGTGTATAATTAGGAATATATGTCAAATGTCGTTTAATAGTGAATAATATGAGGTTTTCAAATCCTAATGTTAATGTGCTAAATTCAAATTAAATTGTCAAAGGTTTTTCTGGTGAGAAGTATATATCCCACATAACAACACTTCGCGACCGAACGCGGGAGTCATTTCTGCGTTGGATGGCATTCAATCTTCATCTCTTTTCCACACATGGTAGTGACACATATAAGTAATTAATGTATATTCTTTTCCAGGAACATTCGCCAGCCCTGACCATTGGGAAACGGAGTTGCGAAGAGATTTGGATCTATCTTCTTATTTGAACAAAACTCTCGAGTCCCCCATACAAGCTGTTGCCATCATCGGTGACATAAATACCTGGTCAGTTATGCTATGTAACTATTTTTGTATATTTATTTGTATCCATCAGTGAAGGCTAACGATGCTTTAACTCGCGTCTTCACAAGTTCAATTATCACGGAATCACACGGCTTGGGAGCAAGTAAGGGTGAAAGTGATATGGTACAAAGTTGGTACATATTTTGGCACTCGATTGTGTAAAATCATTCTTTTTTGTACTAAGCAAAAACTATCACATGTCATTACTTACACTCGTAATAGTGCTTATAATAGTAAACAATGAAGTAAATCTGGAAGGACGAGGCTACTTAACACAAGTGTTTCAATATTTAAAAGCTAGTCTCTACTACTGTGCGTTTACCAAGAGTTTACGCAGGCGGTAACGTATATCGAATACTATCGAAAATGCTGCTTAGGTGAGATGCGGGTGACAAGGGCAGAGCGATAGTTAACAATACATGTTATCACCTGCGTAAACTCATGGTAGATGCACTGTTTATTGTAAAAATTTGTGAGTTTATGTAAATATAATAAAATATCCACTTTTGAACCATGTTACATTCACCCTTGCTTGTTATTATGTAGTGTGTTGGGGGAAATGTCAATTATAGCTGAATGTGACAAGGTTTAAAACATACACATTCATATTTTTGCACTCGAGTGTAGTATACTGTCTAGGAGCATGAAAGGATGATGTGACGTGGTACAAAGGTGGGTGTCTATTTTTGTACACGAGCGTACCCAAAATTCTTGACCCAAAATTTTGAAAATGGTAATTTAATTTATTTGATAATAACATTTAAAAATTAGATGTGTAATAGTCATGTCCTTAATAAATTCGCAGAACAGTCATTTATCGGGGTTTTCTAATTTTAAAGATATTGTGTAAATGTATTGCAGGGAAGTCCGCGTTGTGGGTCGCGACTGTGGCTCCAGTGGGATGTCGTCGCTGGTTGGGGCCATGTTAGACGCAGTGCCGGCCATGTCGAGGGCAAAAGTGCCCTCTCATCAGGTATCTACGACGATGTTGTTAACAACAAGCCGGACACTTCAAACAAATGTTGTGATATCGGTTCCTATTCCTATTAGCAGTATTCTCTAGAGAAATCTCGCGCTTTTTCGAGATTTATTCAAATTATGATGCGCAATGTACAGCGCTTTTTACTCACGGATGGCAACACTGAAGCACATTTGTAGTAAAAAATGTCGTTTGGGCGTTGTTTATTATTGTAATAGTTCAAATTTGTCTGCTCACTCCTTCAAAGCTTTCTTATAGCACAAACACTTGTAATTAAAACTTTTTTTAAAAAAAGATTTAAAACCATGTTTATGAACTGCTGGCATATACAGGTGGTCACCAAGGGGCGGGAGGGGGTAAAAAAGTTATAAAAAATGGGTATGGTCCGTTCCTTAATGGTAGCACGCAATTTTGGAAGCTTTTTGGTACCCAAAGAAAACGCTGTCCCGATTAGGCGATTTTAAAAAGCTAAGCATAACTATATTGTTCCAGTGTCTGTCATTCCTCGAGGGCAAACTGCGGGAATTGTGCGTTCTCTCGAAAACCATGGCGGACATGCTGATGTCGACCGACTTCTGTGACATCGCGACGTTGACCAGGTCCCTCAACATCGACGTGAATGATGTCCCTCTACTGCTGGCAGTCGCAACCACGCACACGCCACAGGTCGCTACTAGATACGGCATTAGCTACAGGTAGATTATTCTGATACCGCCCGGTATTATATTAAACACAGCTAATAGCTTGGCAAATATAAAAAATAAAATATATTGAGATTTCGCTACAATGAGAACCTAAAAAAACGTTGAAACTATTACAGACACATTGCCGCCAAACAGCAGTCTTAATAGCACTGTTGTGTTCCCGTATGAAAGGTAGCAGAGCCAACGCCTCATTAGTTTGAGGCTTCTGGGTGCGCACGCTTACCATCCAACGGCCTTATCGTCACTTACCATCCGGTGAGATGAAGGCCAAGTGTGGACCCATCGTACACTAAAACCGACTGATGTCCGTCGTATCGACGGGAATTATTTAATCAACAAATTCAAGATTATATCTTTATAGTAAACTTGAGTGCTTTTTAAATCAATGTTTTATAGTCGAACGCAAGTTTTATACTGGTATACTTTGGATTTGATTGTAAAAAGAAGTCGATCTCATTTGTTCGGGTCCGTTTTTTTAAAAATGAATTGGTGAAACTAGGTTGTGCTGTTATAAATACCCTATTTTCACTTTTGGCTATAAGCTTTGTAACTATAACAGTAAATGTAGGTGCTTATAGGTATTTGCTTATGTAAATTAGACTAATTTATGTCTAGAACAGAGATGCTAGCAAAACCTATATTTAATGAGATGCTATATGTAACGATATTGATTAAAAATCGTGCTGTCTTTTTTATCTGCATGGAATAAGAAAAGGATGGGATGAGATTTATACCTGTCACATTTAGTACCGCAATTAACCGACTTGAAAAGGAGGTTGTAATTGTGTATCTGAATTGAGAAATGTATCGAACTCGAGAACATAATATTCGAATGAGTTTGAAAGAAATTTGAGATGCGGAGTTACAGTTACCTTTTTTACGTCGTATTTTATGTGCAATATGGATAAAAATAAGTCTGTTATTTAAAAAAAACTTACGATAGATCAACAATGCCGTATGAAGAAATTATAAGATTGTTACTCGTAAGAACGAGGGTGGATATCTGTGATTCGATTTGTTTATATATTTTTAAGTTTATTAAATTTTATTGTTGTCATAGAAGGTTCTAGTGATGAGCTTTGAAAATTATACTCGACTATGATTAAGAAATCTTAAATATTTTTTCACAATATAAATAGTTGAGAAAAGAGATGAATGAAAGCCCTTTTGTATATCTATTGTTGATGGTTCAAGAATTCCGGGCAATATGATTATGATTTACGACTTCTTCAGGATTTTCAAAATATTTGCAAAGTATATTTCGAGTACGTTTTAAGCTCATCATTATGCAACGAAAAGAAAGAAGATAAAAATGGAGATTGTTAAAACCTCGATGTTGTAAAATATGTGATAGTCGAAATGTATGTACAGAATTTTTAATATTTTAATTGAAAATATTGTTCAGTTTATCACCCGTTATAATATTTTTATATATTTTTTATTAATTATGATGTAATAATGAGCAAAACAATATTTCACGTTACAACATTAACGAATGTATCATATCAAATATTTAATAGAACGAAAACCACTTTGCTATCTCTGAAGAAGAAAAAAATGGCTGCCAGCTTGTTGTCTGTAACAAGTATATCTGTGTTAGCATACATAAATCTTTCACTTTTATAATGCTGTTATAGGTCTACAATAAAATAACTGGCTACCATGTGAAGTAGAACGAGTACAATAAAAATATATCTAACGCTTATATACGATAGCATGTTATTAAAGAGTTCATAACCCGGGTAGAGAGCCAGTGAGGAAAATTCTGAAGTCACATTTTGCGACAACCCAAGTTTTTTGGGTCCACTAAAAATAGATGCAATATATATAAGCCTTATTTTTTTCATAGTCTACATCATGTGGTACACATGGTTTTACATGTGGTGCACAACAAATTCTAATATTTTAATAAGATCTTAGAAAAGTTACTTTAACGTGTCGGTCAATTTTCTCCCATCGGCATCCTGTCTAGTTGTGAACTAAACGCCATTTTTAATTTAAAACTCAGAGCAATACAATGATCCTACTCTTCCGTTTGAGTAATATAATTTCAACCCAGAAAATTTGTGAACAAAATAATATGGCTATTTATTATTTCTTTATCTTGTTATGATTGATTGAAATCGACATTTGAAAGAAGCTAGGGTTCGTTGTATTGCCAACAAATAAATATATAGTTAATAATCCGAATGTTATTTATCAACAAGTACCTTTATTTACATGTAATGTATAAAAGTTATGTTTAGCTGTGAGCTTATGTAAAATGTTTTTATACTCATCGTCAGAATAAATGAATTTCAAACTGGTTCTTATGTTTTATTTCAAAATAAAAATATATCGCTAGTCATAATTCATTAAGTTTACATATTCAAGTCAACACTGTTTTATTCAAGACGAGCAGAGACAAAGAATACAGCACAGATCAATGTACGTATATGTCAATCTGCGTTGTTAAAGGCTGCGCTTACGAACAAAACAAAAAACTATTTTGTCAATATTAAGCTCTGTTGCACATTTGCCAGTCCTAGACTTTCCATGAAGGTTGATTGATACAGACAGGAGATAATAACAAATATCCTTTTATCCTCAGACGCGAGTCCCTTGTGCGCATCCCACACTCCGCTGTCGTCTGTATTTGACAATCAGAACAATGGGACATGAATAAATATGTTAGTACTTACTATTTCTATTTAATGTGTAAAAATGTTCACAAACTGTGACAATTCAGGGATAATGGCGCGTGAGACGAATTTGACTCAGTTGACGGAGTGCAAAAAGATATTTTAATTATGAGAAATTTTTTGATCTAAATCTTATGAACGTTGAGTTTCCACGAAGTGAGTACTTTGTGTGATCGTCTCCTAAGGTAGTGTAAGCTGTTAGTCAGCAAAATACATAACTAGCGGGTAATTATGAAACTCATAACAAGATTATAGCCCTAGAGCTATAATAAGTCATCACTAGCTGCTAGCTCCACTGTTTCAATGAGATCACAGATCGCCACGTCGGACTTTATATAACGGGATTTACCTTAATCACCAAGCCTAGCTGCTAGCCTATCTGTGATTGCAGTAACATTTTACATATACAGGTCCCCTCTCGTATAATTTGTTTTCCTTAGTCACTTTTTATGATACCAATAAGTCCTATTACTTTATCCTCTAATCACTTAAGGTTTTTTAAAAAGTAAAAATCTATCAGTCCAAGTTGAGTCTGAGCATAGTCTAAGGTAGCAGCTCTGTACAAGTTGGTCGACGCTTCTCGTCAGCGGGGCCCTCTAGGTAAAAGTTAGACTAAGTTATTATAATAAAACAAAATTGGGTACGATGGCAATGGCATGGCAACCCTTGCCATGTAAATTGTACAAAAACCCTTAAAAAAGTAGATTGAAAAAGAATTTTTTTTTCTCACTCAAGTACAAAAATATATATCCACTTTTGAACCATGATACATCCACTCTTGTTTGTTCCTATTTAGTGTGTTGATAAGTGTCAATTAAAGGTGAATGTGACATAGTTCAAGAGCGGATATTTATTTTTGTACTCTAGTGTAATTACCTAAATAAAGTTCTTAAAAAGCAATTTGTTAAGTTTCCAACGTAACACACCTGTGACCAATAAAAAACTCATTAGGCAAACTGGCAGAACAAAACTCAACTTCGCACAGTGTTAGAGTAGCATGTATGAACAGTAAATTACAAACATCCACACAGGGTTTCTAATTAGCTCGGCCAAGAGCGAGGATGCCTCGGTCTGCTCCATTTGCAGGATTACACTCCGACGCTAGGTAACATTTCACGAACACGTTGAGAAATTAATGTTCCCCAGAGTGTAAAGTTTTAATGTAAAAACCTAAACATGTAAGAACTTCAAAGGTGATGCATAATAAAATTTTAAATATTTATTTGGAAATTAGGAAATCTGGAGTGCAGTACTAATTGTTTAAAAATACAGTAGGAAATATGATTTGTATGCTGGATTTTTTTTATAGTGAAAACAAATAATAGAGGTACATCATACTTATATGTTGCTGATGTGGCGTATCATGAGGGAGGCCTATGTCCAGCAGTGGACGTTTCCCGGCTGATGATGATGATGACTTATATGTTTATTTATTAGAATATAAATATAGATATTTTCGACTCATTTCATAATTGTATAAAACATAATCTTTACATATCTTATTTGACGTCTTTAAACCGAATATTTAATGTTGAGAAGGGCTTAAAGAAGGAACTAGAGAAGGAAGAACAAAAGAACTTCTACAGCTGCCATATGTTAGACATAAACTTTTTGAAAAAATTGGCTAAGTGCGAGTCAGACTCGCGTACGAAGGGTTCCGTGCAGAATATGTTTTAGTTTTGCAGTAGCAGTAGTAGACGTGTACCACACTAAAAACACATCGCACGTCTAAAAACACGTTTGTTGTATGAGAGCCCCCTTAAATATTTATTTTATTCTGGTTTTTAGTATTTGTTGTTATAGCGGCAACAGAAATACATCATCCTAGTGACAGACGCACGGACAGACAGCGAAGTCTCAGTAATAGGGTCCCGTTTTTACCCTTTGGTACGGAACTCTAAAAAGTATAACTACAAGCTGTACCGGGCTGTAATGCATCTATCTCGCTTTCGCAATGCGATAATTTAAGAGTTAGGAAGTATAAAAGACCTTTGAGCATCGTCTGTTCAAAATGCAGGCATACCAACATATGTACTTAGAACTGATCGGCGCACTCCTACTTTCCTCTTTATAACCTACCGATCTCTAGCAACAAGTGTCCATTCACCCCATCCATCCATTAAATATGAGTAAACTGGTTGATTACAAATAATAATTTAAAATCTTGGAAGCTACCCAATTCGTCAGATATCGTCGTAAGCAAGAAATATGGCGAAACGTAAAAGGCTTTTGTAGAAATTGATTTTTTACGGCTATGGCTGTGCGATGTATGTTGTGCTCTTGTTATGAACCATTTCAGGGAAGACAGTAGACTGTTTTACGATCGTTTTATGGCTTTGCTCGTTCCTACGATCCCGGTCGGCTGGTGCGAAATATTTTGATAATTTTTATTGTAATTCAAGTGCTTCCGAGCGTTTTATGCCTCTATCTAGCTGCTTTAGTTTTATATCACTTTATTTATTTTTTATGGGCAAGCACACTAAACTTAAGTATCTGCTATCCCTTACTTGATTACACCATATTTAATAGCTTCTAAATAATTTTGTACAGGTTCATAATAAATTGGAGCCAACTAAATACTCCACCTATTCGCAATGAGTACCACAAAACTCAAACGACAAACGGCTGTAGTTTATACCCCAAGAGATTCACGTTGTCACCATTAAGGGAGTAAATCTAAATAAATGCCCGTCTAGCTAGGCATTCCTCGCAGTAACGCGATGATAAACTTATTTGCTGAATGTAATTTTTCAGCGCTCTCATTTTGTTATGGGCTTTTTGCGGACATTTTGTTTTGAGTTTTGCGCGTGACCTCAATAATTTTGCACCTTATGTTATACAGCGCGTATATTTCATACGGGCTTCTATTTTGAAGGCAATTGGTGTTGGTTCTAAATAACACATTTACACAAATTTCGGTGATTAATTTTTTTATCATACGAAATAATTGAGCACGCAATGTATTATTTACATATATATATCATCGACTGATTGACGGTTCTTTTTACACGTCATTAAATATATATCATATCGTCATATCATTAAACTTTGTGAAGTCAAGTCTATTTGGACACAATACATTGCTCCTCGGTCGTGTTTAAAAAATGATTAATTAAGCTATTTAACATGATTTGTACGGTCGTAAACTATATCTGGATAAATTATAGGCCCGTATTTTTACTTATATTTAGCACAATCTGGGTAGGTTCATAGATATCTTTTATTTTTATAAAACACATATTGAGTGATAAGCCTTAAGCCTTACTGAGATAGAAATAGCAACATTGTTTGAAAACACTATGAAATGCAATCATATAACATATGTGCAACTACACTCTTTATATAAGCTGGAACTATCAATATCGTTCACTGCTCGACCGGGAACTTAATACGAAATCACACTCCCTGTCTAAAACTGCAGCATACCGTAATGCCAAACAGTTTGAGTATAAAATACATCCGAAAACTGGCTCGACCCATTGTTTAAACCACTAAACTTTCTAGTGGTGCAACCTGGACGCATGTAACAAGCTGGACAAAGCGTACATCAGATGTAAGTGAAACTGGAGGGATTCGTTCTTTGCGAATGCTACCAGAAGGCCCAGATTTAGGAACCCATATTCCAATAGGTTACGCA
Source organism: Carcina quercana (assembly GCA_910589575.2). Taxonomy (NCBI): domain Eukaryota; kingdom Metazoa; phylum Arthropoda; class Insecta; order Lepidoptera; family Depressariidae; genus Carcina; species Carcina quercana. The sequence goes on from OU342430.1 coordinate 4,330,770, forward strand.
GTCTTTCACTCCCATACACATCGCGCTTGTGAAGTAAAATACTCGTAGCAATTTTTTCCCAATTTGCATTAGGATCGCTTCAAAAGCATTAAGTCTCAAAGCCTCATTCTCTCTCTACAAACTTTAATGGAAGTCCCATGTTATGGTCCCTAGATTTAAATTCGTTGAACCCTGAAGCGGTGCTCACCAATCAGCCATTATAACTCGATTACTTAACCCCAATATCCTGTCTTTTGTCTGTGTTCGTATACCAATTTTATACGAGGGAATTTTGATGAGGCCTCACGGCGGTAAGATAACTTGTGTTAACTCTTTGAATGAACTGGAAGACTTTGGAATTTCTTATCGATCGCTCTGCGCGTTCTTCCTACTTTAGCGTTCATATTTGCGAATATGTGTATACTTATATACTCGTACCTATTAATTACTGTCACTGATTAAGTTGTTATAGAAGCATAAGAAATTCTTTTGTATATATTTTGTTGGATTGACGTATTTTCAAAAACATGGCTTATATTGTGTAGATGTGGTCTATAGGATATTTTCTTATGTATTCCATTTTTTGCATATATAGTTTTGCTTTGCACTTAACAAACATTACTCGATTACAAATTACGACATTCCGACACTCAATGTATGCTACGACAGTAAGTTATTGTAGCTTATATACAAACGCTAAATTATCTTCACTACAGTTTTTCAACAAAAAAACTGTAGTTTTCACTGAACTCCCGGTCGGATACTATAAAAACGGCACGTCAGTTTAGCATTTCACTGAAAGGGCTCTCATCCTTAAGATTAATAAAAATGAGATGAGATTTTATTTGCCACACCATTAAAAACATAAAATAACAATAATTAGAAGAACTGGAAGAAATCTAGAAGAAGAGAAACTTAGCTTGGTGCAACAAATCTTCTGCCATGGCTTCTATCTAACCCATATAATATTGTGCTCGTGCTACATGGCACTAGAGTACATAGAGTTCTGTTACATTTACAAAAATAAATATATTGAGACTTGCTGACAAATGTTATTTATTTATTTTACAACGTATCCTATTTTATCTAGTCATTTATAGTTTTATTACGAAATAGCATCTACCTACCTAAGACAAAGAGAATAAACAAAGAAAAGTAGACGTACAAAAGTACCATCGACAGGCTCGAATGTGAAAAGTTTAGGAAATTCTTTAACTGAAGGCGGAAAAAACGGTAAAGTTAAAATAGGTTTTGTTTGAATGCGCTTGGATGTTTAAGTGTATTAAGACTTATCCGGTTTACAAAGTTTCTCGTTGTCAATCAAGTTTGTTACTTCAGACAATACTTTGTGGTTTTTTATTACAAGATATCCTGCAATTTTGTTAGATTATTTTATAGCTCAGTAATTAGAGTCGAACCTCAGTCCTTGAACAATCGAAGTCTCGGTCTAGGTACAGAGTTGAGGATGCCTGGACAAGTGCCATTGAGTTATTCAGAAAATAATTACGGATGAAAGAAACCACTAACAATGGCATTCATTAGGCAGACATTATTGAATAGCTTCATTTATATACTAAGAAAAGAAGCTTTTTTCGCAAAAATTGTACTACAATTTAAACAACCATGATCAAACATCCATAGCGCGAACTCCAAAAGCGGCTAAAGCTAAAACTTTGGAAACATTACCGAACAACGTTCAAAATTTCAAATCACCATTGGTAGTTGCTGAAGCGTATCCATGTATCTAAGTATATTTACAATGCAATGGGAGTAGCCGTGTTTTATGTCTGTACAATAATTCATTCTCGGTCTTTGAGCATGCAACGTCTGAAAACTAAAGCCTTATGAATTACGAGCTCCCACAGGGGTGTCATGCACAGAGAAAATTAATTAATGATATTATTAACTAGAATGCGCTTTGAGGAACTGGAGTTCGCTTAGTACAAAGTACGCGAGCTGCGCGCTAGAATTCCAGGTTTCAGGGATTACTTGGTATTCTACTTGAGGATTAGCGTGATTCTTGTGAAATGGAGTAGAAGCATGTATAATGGATATTTACGGAGAATGTTTTTACCGTCGATTCAGAGATAGTTTGTGCCGGAGAGTGACGAATAGGCATGCTTTGTTTCTAGGTAAAGTGAAACCGTGAAATAACTTCTGGAGTATAATTAGATAAACAACATTGGTACTGGTATTGCAGGCCATGCTGATGACGATGTAGCAAATTTAGTTTAGCGTTTTTTTGATAATATAGTCATCAAGTAGACGAGTTTGTTATTGAGTGGAAGGGATATGAGATAATGTCTCTAATATTCTGTGAGAATGCCTGTGTTTTAGGGGTTGAAATGTTTTACTAGTTCTAAAAATTATTGATTAACCAAAAATCCAATTTTGTTGGTTCAAATGTAAAATGCCTGATAATTAATGAATTTATTTGCCAGTTATTATACATTCGATTACCGACTTTACGAGTATAAGCTTGAAATACTGTTCAGTTACTATCAAAATATCTAAATAGTTGAAGAGGAATGTATCATCGATTTAACTCTTTAGTAACCTCCAAACCTCTTTGGGAACACTACAATTGAAGTTGTGGACGAATATGTATACCTGGGACAGATCGTTCAACTAGGTAGGTACAACTTCGACACAGAGGTCAACCGAAGAAACCAACTCGACTGGGCAGCGTTCGGGAAGCTATATCTTTTCGTTCAACATATCTGGGCGTGTAATGGCAACAGTCTTTAATCAGTGCGTGTTGCCAGTGGTGACATACAGAACCGAAACGTAGTCTTTTACTGTGGGTGGAGCTATGCTTTCCACGTTAAGAAAAAGCTAATTTAATGCTAGTAAACACTTAATCGGTTATTTCAGCTAAATAAAATAGCATTTGGCTACAGCGCAAACATGGAAAAAGTCTATTCCATTTTGGAATAAGAACATTTCCTTGTAACTTCAACGAACATAAAGCTGAATATGTCTGGAGAAAACACTGCGCTGGAACCCGCTAGTACCAGATGCTAATATCCGCTTGAGAATCACAAAAGGTCGACATCTACTTCATCTGAAGTCTATATCTTCGTTCACTTTTATAGTATAAACAAAGGAAATGATTCACGGTAAATATATGTTGTATTTTTAAATGCTTTAAATGGTTTATTTACACATTCATCATCATCATCAGCCAGGAAACGTCCACTGCTGGACATAGTTAAGTAACATAAGAGTTAGTTACTAAAACTTAATTTAATACGAATATTTAATAAGAAAGAAATGAAATGTAGAAAATGTTCTAACAGTTAATATTATTTCTGAGTCTAATTTCTTCCTGCAGAGCTTTTTAAAGCGAAAAGTTGCGAAGAGAGGAGACTGTACGGATCAGTTTTTCGTATTGTACCCCGAATATTATAATTGAGTATAGATTGTAAAATAGATTGTTACTTACACCGCATTACTCTAATTGTCGTTTAAATTAGAATTATTTTTATAAACATAAATATAAAATGTGCCTTCTATGACACGTGAATCAGCATGATATGGCAGCCGTGAAATGCATAGTGTCAAGAAAATTCAAAGTAAACGAGTCACAAACATTATTACGTCGGTCAACATATTGTATGACTGACCAGGCACATAATTTCTGTGCTCCAAAACTCATACAACCGACGATGTCAAATCACTCTAAAAATGAACCGTGCTGGCTAAATTAACCGCATTTCTGCAGACCAGTCAAAGGTTCCATGTAAAAGTAATGCGTAACTAAAAGCAAGACATAAAGTACTAAATCCTACTAATATTATAAGTGTGAAAGTTTGGATGTTTGGATATTTAAATGTTTAGATGTTTGGATGTTTGTGACACTTTCACGGAAAAACTACTGAATGGATTTGAATGAAACTTTACAATAATATAGCTTATACATCAGAATAACATATAGGCTATAATTTATAAAGACATATTGTGTAAATTGTACAAAATCACACTTATAATATTAGTGGGATTACATGGGCAATTTGGGTATAACAAAAACGCGTTGCCTAGCAACCGACCATAGAATATGTAATTCGTATATACAAACTTTCGCGTTTATAATATTAGTGTGAAGACTATTTGAATGTACTACGGCAGATATTGAAATTTCTTTTGTTTATTTAAAGTATTAGCCTACGTAACAGAATAAACACTATTTTGTACCTTATGCTGGAAATGGAGACAGATGCCTTCTATGCCTATCGAACAAGTAGAATAAATCCTGAAGTACACGCGGACAAAGTCGCGGGCGGAAACTAGTTCCAAATAAACAAATGGTTATTTTTGAAGACATCATAGCATCAAAAGAACCATACTCGTAGCTACGTGCTACGATAAAGTAGCACTGCGCTACGGCGTAGCATTACTACGAGTATGTACCCAAATTGTCATTCAGTTTAAAAGTCCACTGCTGAACATGTCTCCTACATATATCGCAACGACACTTGCTTGCCACAAGAGGCCTGTGTCATAATCACCAAGCTTGGGAGGCGAGTTGAATTCTGTGTTCAAATCATGTCGATTAAGGGAAATAATTTTTCACGCGATAAGCAGCTGAGTTGACCTATGTAACAATAGCTTACTGCAATCACCAATTTCATCGTAATGCTCATGTCCATCAGTGGATTAGTCACTGGGAGGATGTACATCGGTTTAATAAAAGTCAAAACCTAACAGCAATGTAAACAAAACTGTTTCACATGAATGAATTCTGTAACAGAGAGCTTTCAAATCCAGCTTGACAACGCAAACAACGTAAGCGCAAACTAAAATCCTAGCTGAACATTCGCTGCCCTCGATCCCTAGTTTGTGCATGGAGTGGGTAGTAAAGCGAGTGAGCTAGTAAAAGTTGCAAATCCCGACACACGCGTCCGTGTAGCAGAGCCACAGAAATGTCTCGTTATTTATTCACGGACCGCAGTCGCCTCACGTAGACGCGATGCTTAGTGCTATACTAGTGTATTCTGTTCTGCGGGATTTATTTACGGCGATTCAGATTTTCCCTGTTGCTACGCTTGTTTTTGGTTTGCATGTAGTATTGAAAAATCTAGAAATCCCGAATGGCCCGAATACCCCTAAACTAACCATGAAAATCTAACGTCAACCTCAATTTCACCTTTTGTCAAGTGAGTGTCCGTGGATCAGTCAGGGGGTTACGTTAGGTTTCCCGTAGTATTGGGAAAGTACGTCGTTCACGACTTATTATTGTGAACTCAGCTGACGTCAAGCGACGACAAGACTGTTGGATAAAAGCGTGCTTACCCAGAAGCCCAAGCGTAATCCGGAAAACATCCACGGCTAAACGTAGGCTTCCCGCATGGGACGCAATAATGACTGATCCCGAGCCGCTTGCATTCCGTGCATCCGCATGCTTGCGTTACGTCTAGTAGAGGGACGTCCAGGAAACGATAGACGGTCTCATCATCATTTTCTTCTCTTTAATTGCCGAAACACAACTGTGCTACATTCGCACTGTTGCTTGGCAGCAGGATTTGATAAAAGATTTGTTAGACCTCTTCACTGAAATCGTTGCTTCGCATCCTTTAAATACAATTACATAAAATACATAAAAATACACACAAGAATATGACCACAAATTCCGTCAAAACACAAGTTGTATAATTTTACTAAAATATACACGTATCTATGAAAGCCATTGATTGCATCGTCATTTCCTAAAATTCTTATAAAACATCCGAATTATTTACAAGAACACGAAAAATAATTTTACTAAAATAAACACGTATCGATGAAGCCCATTGACTGCATCGTCATTTTCTAAAGTTGTTATAAAACATCCGAATTATTTACAAGGATACGAAAAATAATTTTACTAAAATAAACACGTACTCGTATTGATGAAACCCATTGACTGCATCTTCATTTACTAAATTTCTTATAAAACATCCGAATTATTTACAAGGATACGAAAACTCCAATCTTTGTAATGGAAGTGTAATGGTCGCTGTAGTACTTACGCTGCCTGGCATCTCCCAACGCAGATATTTTTTATGAGCTCCGTATTAGACAACCTGTTGAACTGACTCCTTGGTGAGCAGAACTACGACGCTATGATTGTGACCGATGAATAATGAATGACGCAGGAAATGATCCTAGTAAGTGTAGCTTTCATAGTTTTTTAAACCCCCGACGCAAAAAGACAAAGACTTTTGACAACAATGTCTGTGTCGGTGGCATCGAGAGCTTTTGAATGGCTGGATCGATTTTGATGCATTTTTAACTGACTTTAAAAAAGGACGAAGTTCTCAATTCGATGGATATGTTTTTTATGTTTGTTACCTCAGAACTTTCGACTGGGTGAACCGATTTTGATAATTATATTTTTTATATGATTGCTGGTGTTTCCCATTTCAATTTGGTCCAGTTCTGACTCTGTCATCTATGAGAAAACCATATAAGTCTTAAATTTGCTGTAGACTTTTAGGGCAGTTGAAGTCAGTTTTTAGTTCTTTTTGAACGCGTTAACTTGTTGTTTTATTCATGATGTAAAGAACCCCCCCAACTAACCTAACCTAGCCTACGCCCACCCACCGTTCAACTAACCTACCCTTCACGTCTCGCCGAATTACTCATCTTAATTTGAACCACGTTAACTTTTATTCCCTATCGTTCTAATTTGGAGATATTATGTTATAATAAAATCCAGCAACTCTCGATATCATCAAATTAATAATCGTCACTATATCAGGATCCACCTTGAAACGACCCACGATCGATCCGCGCGATACCCTACAATTTAACTAACCAATACTATATTTGCATACACAATATTCAACTATAATCATTCACTCTATCTACTAAATCCAACACACATACATACATCTCCTAAATACGCTTCCACTTCCATTGAACTCTCTACCACCTTTGAAGAAGGTAAACAATATATTAAATAAATAAAACGTTTGGCTCGTGATAATCTAGTGGCTTAATGACCCAAGTCATGTCCACAGTCTCCCAAGTTCTATGATCCTCCTATGATTGATGATTCAAACTATTCCTACTTCCTACTAAATACATTATGCTGAATACTATGTTTTACTTAGAGAAAATGTTTATCCTAAAGATATACTAGTTTAATGAGTTCTGACAAACAGATAACGGTTACACCTCTTTATTACTGATTCGATAAATATTTCAACAAATTTCAATATTTATGTTTCTCAAAACTTATGTAATAAATATTGGGATATATGTATTCATTTGTAATAGGCATCTAAGGTGGTTTAGATAAAAAGAGCCCCATCCACGCTCAATTTTGTAATTCTCATTCCATTTCGTAGAGAATTTCCAGCCATCTTTAGTTTATGTTTATTTGTCTAACTAATTTGTCAGTTTGTTGGTATTGAACTATTTTGTCATACCAAGAGATTTAAGTAATATCTGATACTTCTACTGAGATGATGTTGTGGAGGAATTATTTAGGAACAGAACAAATTGTTGACTGAATCCAACCCATTATTAATATTTATAATATTTCCAAAGCTTTATTTTAGCTTCCTGTGGGAACTTATGTTTAATTTCTAAGTTATAAAAGTCTAGTTCTAGCGTTTAGTGACAGTCTAACTATTTTACATTAGACATAGCCACGTATGGAATTTTATACCATACTAGAACTATCAATAATTTATAATGACCCATATATAAACAAACTTGTATAATTTTATACAATTAATGTTCTGTTTGCAAAGGAATGACTCTACCGTCGTTTCACTAAGGGGCTGTCCGTTTACATAGGTAAAAGAAACGACAAGAAAACCTATGTTTACGGCATCTTTTATCAAAAGGGAAATCTTAAGAAACACCAATATTGTTAAACCTATCCTGAAATTTAGGAATTTATATGTAAACCTGTATGACTGATTTGAGAAAACACATTTTGGTTATTTATTTTAATCAACTTTATGAAATCCATAATTTCTAGGAATTCCCTCAATAGTAATTTCTTCGTGAGGTTTTCAGGACTTTAAATTTATCCTTTTCACTAGTATCATTCCAACTATACAGTATGTTCTAGTCAATAAGCCGTCTTTTAGCCAACCAGAACAAGAAGCGTTTTACTTCGTACAAATTGCAAACAATACACGTGAAATCTACCTTCATATTTGGAAGGAAGAATCAATGCTAGGCCCTTTTCACCTTCTAGAATAAATTGCATCTTTCGTGCCAAGTCTATACTTTTGAATGAATTTCCAGAAATTTGTCTGTACTTTCTAGACCAATTATCTTATGATATGTTTACTTTTAAAAATAATGTATGTATCTCAAAGAAGCCTTACATGTGAACATTGATAACAAAGTTATTCCTTTCTAGAACTTTAAATTAAAATATTATTTTTATATTCCATAGTTCGGCAAACTACTATACAAACATAATTTGTTAATTAACTGATAATCCTATCCCTTAGGAATTTGGATAACCAAGTGTTTAAATTCACAACTCGTCTATATAATGTCAATCTTTGTAAGACTGAATTATAAAGACGTACCTTTTCACTCAAATTAACATCTTTACTGCGATTACCCGTTACTACTGGGATAAACAAAGGACAACTCGATTACTGACGTAATTTGGTTTGATAACTTCATCACTACAGGACTGAAATTAACATCGTACGTCCTACTATGAATTCCCAGTAATTTTCCCTAATCCCTGGCCTATTTCCTACTATAACACTGATTGTCCTTATGGGACCTAATTTTAAAAGGTACCTACATTCTTTACCCTACTCCCTACTTCCCTAATACCCTGGATAGTCCTTACAGACCCTACAGGCCCTACAGACCCTAATACCCTACCTACCATATCAACAAATAAATATGTATAAATAGGTGCGGGAAGCCTGTTACCGGGAGACCTAAGGTAACAGACGGAAGGGGGAAGGATAAAAGGGCTGTGCACGTCGTGCAATGTGCACAGGAAGGAATTCCTCACTACCACTCAACCAGGCTCAGAAGAGTGATCAGCAAAGCTGACGGCTAAAGGTGTCTTGGCCGTAGTGAGGGGTTTGTTGAGCTACGCGTAGTCCAGCTTTATGAAGTAAGACCGAAATCGTAGTTTACGATAAATGAATTCATTTTTAAATAAATGAAAACATCCATCCCAATAATTTTACGAAGTTAAATAGAATTTACGAAGGAAACTTTCTTCTTGTTCAAAATGTCTAGCTAGCTGGACTGAGCGACGCGTAGTTCCCGTACGCCGGCCGCGCTTGCGTTTATATCCCCAGTTTTCCGCCCCCGCTTCCTCGCCTGAAACCTCGTTTCCACCCTGACGTATTTGTCACGAGCGCATTCAAAAGTATCATCTTTCCTAATACCCTTAAAGCCCATCTTTATTTAACGCAGACATTGTCATATACCATTTCTGACGTGTTACCTCGGCCGTCCACGGTGCGACTGCAGGTAACCGAGCTCATTAGTCACAACGCATTCAATCATAATACTTTTCTTAATACGTTTAAGGTTTATTTTCGTATGGAATTTCACGGAAGTCTACAAACGTTACCCACAATACGATTTTCCGAGTACCCTCAAGGTTTATATTCGACCATCGATTCAAAGGCAATTTAGACACTCGCTATTCTACCATTGACTTAAAGTATTCTAGACGCTCTATTTATGAGTTCTATTGACATCGAATTGTTTGATCGTTCAACATAATATATTTTTTTATCACACATTCGCCTTTATCATAGATACAAAGTTAATCTATTACAAGAAAAGGTGCGCTCTCGGACTCGAACCAGAGACTCCCACTAAATTAAATATCACTATGATTATCTAGATTTGAAATGTTTCTTCTCAAATATAAGTTTGTTTATTTATTGTTTATATTTCATTTTAATAAAAATTAACCTCAGTTTATCTTTCCCTATCCCTCCAATGCATAATCAGTTAATTCTCATCAAGAATCTACGGACTGAATACCAAACGACACAGAGATTAACCAACCAAGCTCGATGGCCCGTTACAATGAGTTATAATTGTAATATAATTATCTAGCTGTATTTTAAATGTTGTGTAAGTTTTATGTATTGTGAATGTAAGTTTTATTTTGACTGAAGAGGGTGTAGTGTGAACTGATGTTTAGTTCCCATGGGATAATTTCTATAGTCGTCGCAGATGAAGTCGCGGGCAAAAGCTAGTAACCCACGTTCTGACCCACGTAAGAAATTAGGATGAGTGTTAAAAACATATACTCTTGGTTTATGCTCGATATGCATATAGTCTATCATTCATCTTATTTTTCTTTATGGCCTCAAAAATAAGGTAAACCAGGCGCTAGTTAGTAAAAAATATATTCGTTTTTAATCATTATCAAATACAAATCCAATTGGAATCAATTACCAGATCGATCTCTCTCGGGGCACGCGGTAAAATAAACTCAGGTCGAAGCCTACCTATAACCTAACCTAACCTAGCGTCGGGGCCATTACACTCGAGCCCTGTTTGCTTACGGAGCATTTCGTGGTTAAATGGAGCCGCAGAAATAAATTAATTTAGCAAGTAAATGTATCAAAATGTGAATTCTGTTTGCCCTCTCACAAAAAGGAATTTTTACTCTTAAGACACAACTAAAACTTAGTTGCAGGTCATTCAATTGACAAAGCACTCGTGTTCTTAAATGGAATCCACCGAATGAAGTGTGACGATTTATTTTCTGATATTTTCATTAGGTTTGTATAGTCCATATGGCCAGCTACCTGCCAACAGGTCTTGATCTTCTGTAGTAAACTTTTGTTTTTCTTCCGATGCCCTCTGCAAATAACCTATCTGCCGTTAAACGGCAGTGTTAATAGCCCAGTTGTGTTTCGGCATAAAATATATCAGAGCCAGCGCCTCATCAGCTTGAGGACTCTGCGTGAGCATTTCTATGCAACTGCTTTATCGTCACTTATGCAAACGAAGGACGTAAAATGAAGGCCAAGTGCAAACCTATTCTACATTTTAAATAATAATGCACAAATCAGGACTGGTACTATGAAAAACGGCCGATTGAAATCCGTTAAAAATTCGAATATCCGAAATAAAAACGAAACGCTTCTTGGGGACTGGGGGATATGGTTCTTTGGGACAGAAGCCTCCCTCAAAGATCGACACGTGATCGCAGTAATATGATGTTGTTACACAGGTAAATGCAGTTGACCATCTCCTGAATATATTTCCTTAAGTCGCCTTCGATGACACATGACAAATCAATGTGTGAAGGAGCGGGACCGCAACTTTCTCGACATTTGTAGTTTATCGCTTGATTCAACAAGCAAAATGATCTTCAACGAAATTGAATAAGACGGTCTATTCCGCGGTCTTGCCAGCTTTTGTCTAGTTTCGTTGTCTGACTCAGATAGAGGAATTCGTCCACACTATTCTCAGCTTTAATTCAAGCTTGTTTGATTGTTATGTAATCGCTCGTTTAAGAATTTTTAGAAATATATTCATTAAATATTGAAAGATACAGATTAAGGACAAACCATTTCTGCAATACATATGTCTGAAATGAGTTTTCATGAATTAGTATTTCATAATAGGGGCAAATATGTATGTATGTATATTGAATGTAGCAGAGATCGGATATTAAAAGGAATGGCTTCGGGGTTATTGTTTTAGGACTCCCTTTGGAGCATATTGAAAATGATTTCTTTCCCTTTTGCTTCACTTATTACTTTCAGACTTCAGTGTAGTAAATGCCTTCGCATCTACTAGAGCTTGAGGCAAATTTGAAATCATATTTGATCATCGTCCCTTTTTTCAAATCGATTTTTATGCTACTAAATCAACAGCTTATTAGAAAGGAGCTCTTATTAGCTTGACAATTCACTTTAGAAACCTAACCGGCGCTCTTCAGATTGTTAATCCAACTAAGTAGACGACAAAAATCGGCATAAGGGTGGGGCAAAAATATTGTACAAAATAAATTTTATAAGATAAATTTTATACAATATTTTTACAGCAAAGCCGCAGGGCGGTTACGATTTTACACACACACCCAGAAAATATTTTTTAATTTTCACACCACGGCTTATACGTTTCTTTTTGTAGTAGTTTTTTCATTTTTTGACTTTCTTCTCGTGTATAATCAGATGTGATCAGGGGGCTCATTCAATAAGCACAAACATCCTACATCCTCACGTCTCTAGGATGTCTTTGCTAACGTCATTTGATATTGATCCTTAGTGCTTAGGAAACTATAGATATCGTCAGACAATGTTGAGGTTGTAGGACGTTTATACATAGTGACTAGCACTACGTTCACTTATCCGTAAGTGAATGGATTAGAAGAGCAGAGGACCAAGTTGATGAGAGATTGCCAGCTTCAGTAGTAGATCGCCGCAGGTTTTACATCTTGACTCTTATTTTCTAACAACTTAAATAACAAAAGAAACAGTGATATCATCAAAGTTTCTTAGTAATAAGTGTTGTGTTCTTGTAACTAAAGTGTAATAAAGTGTTGGACTTAATTTGTTGTAGAGGTACATAAACCGCGCGCTTCACAGCAAGCTGGTTGGTTATGGTTTGGTTGCGGATTAACTCGCATGTTTTATGTGTCATACTTGCGCTTTAATTATAAGGAATGCAGCAATTTGTGTGCTAGAGAGCCTAAGGTTTAAACAGCTGAACGGCGTAAGATAGCTTCATGGAGAGTGTTTTGTAACTTTGTTTATAAAGGTCAGCAAAAACAGGTCATATTTTTTCCCGATCTAAATTCGATCAACATTTCTCTCGAATTACTATTGGATGGATTTAATCAAGAAGGACTAAACTCAAAATTCTAAGTTTTGCTTGCTAACTTGTCTTAAGCAATGGTATTTTATAAATGGTGGTATTTAAATTTATTTACCAATTTTTTTAACACTTTACAAACACATTGTTGCATTAGAATCTTAATCTAATTACGGTTCTCTGAAATAGATTCCTCATACCTACCAAAACTATATGTAGTTTAGAAATTAACAACCGGCGAATAAATATTTAATTGAGATAATAATTGAAGGTGTGTGGCTCCCGGGACCTTCCCGTGTACCTTCAATTACTGCCCCGCCTTCGCATACGAGTCCCCAGCGACCGGCCATTTGGGTTTGTTAATTAAATTAATCAAGATTCTCTTAGGCCTTGGTAGTGGGAAGACGAAGGAAGGTGTTTTGTTCTCAGAAGGGCGGATATAGTCCCCGGCCGTAAGAAATGCAGAATTGCACAGGTTGCGAATACATATTTGCATGTCAAGTATAGGAGACGTAGGGCTGAGCCGTAGGCGAGGACCATTGTCTTGACACGAGACAGGAAATTGTCATTTTCGCGGAGGTATCTGAAGGTATAGTTTGTTCTTTAAAAAAGTGCAATGAAACAAAGATTTCTTTTATAATTCATTACATTTTTAATATGAATTGTACATTTCAACGTAAAGCATGTGATTTCAACATAGAGTAAGTCAAATTATTTTGCTTGTTTTTTCAGATCACTTTCGTATACTCTTCGTATTTTTTGACGTAGTTGTAAATAGGTTTTCCATCGCTAAGGCCTCCGACCTTTGACCTGGTGAAATGTCATAATTATCAATTTCACTTTTGGGGCCCGTTGTACTCATAAATAATAACTCATAATCAAAATAACAGAATCGAGATGCCATTTTGCTTACATAGTTGCCAAAACTTAGGCATCTGTGGTCATACAGTTACTTGAACGAAACCTAAGTTTACCATGGGTGTACCAAGGGATCCAAATTGAAACGACTGGCCGCAAATAAAGCATGGCTTGGCAAGCGGATTGGTGATTGCAGTATGATGAAATTTAATATCCTACGTAGATGCTGCTGCCCATCTCTTGAATATTTTCCACCTGCGGGTTGGTACTATTCTTAAGCCGAGAGCACATTGATTGCACATTAGTTGTAAACAACGACAACTAAACAGTGGTTCTAAAAAAATATTCTAGAATATTGCAGTGGTTTATAAATAATTTATTTATTTTCAGTTTTTATCGAAATCTCTGCTCGGGAAAATGTATTTCAATCTATATTTACAGTCTTGGTAAGAGAACTAGACTCAAACACGAAGGAAATTAACTTCACTTAATAATGAAAAACTAGGAAAAAATAAAATAATTCAATCACAAATTAAGTTTTTGCAATAATTTTTAGGGTTCCGTACACAAAAGGCATTGATTGCTGTGTTATAGTTACCTGGAATTATTTGATATCCTCTTTGGAAATTAAAGGGATTTGGTATTATTTGTCAAATGCATTTTATAATAGGCATCACTAAATTGCAACCGTCTAGACTTCCTAAAGGTAATTTAAAAATATAATTATAGAACTTTTTTAAACAGCAAAAATATTTTCCTAAATACCTTATTATGCGTTCGCAATATACTTCATTTTCAGGGTCCCGTACCCAAAGGGTAAAAATGGGACCCTAATTCTAAGACTTCGCTTTCCGTCCGTCCGTCTTCCTGTCACCAGGCTGTATCTCATGAACCGTGATAGTAAGACAGTTGAAATTTTCACAGATGATGTATTTATGTTGCCGCTATAACAACAAATACTAAAAACTAGAATAAAATAATTATTTTAGAGGGCTCTCATGCAACAAACGGGATTTTTTGCCGTTTTTATGAAATAGGTACGGAGCCCTTCGTGTGCGAGTCCGACTCGCACTTAGCCGGTGTTTTCTATTTGGCGATTTAAGCCTCATGTTCAAATTAAACAGCTGACAATAATAATTCAACCATCATTCTTATTATATGTTTCAACGGTATTTCGAAACTTCAAAAAAGAAAGTGTTCGTATTGGTAAAAGAAAGAAAGAATCCAAAAATACAAATTGATATTTTAAGAATTTTCCCGCGCTAGGATCAACTTGATCTGGAATACGATGTTTTAATACTGAGACCGCGGCCTTAGTAGGTCGAATGAAGAATGTACAGCGATGAGGCAAAAGTTTTCTTTTCTCCGAAAGTTTCGCCAAAATATCCAGCTGTCGCCACCGTCGCTAGCAACTTCCCGCCGGAATATCGCTGTTGTAAACCTAGCCGTGGCACTGCCTCTCAAGAGCACTTGCGCTAACAAAGAGTTATTGTGCCAGACAACCTCTTACAAGAGCCGTGTCGACTTGCCATGCCCCCTTCCCCCATCCCCCGTCCTCTGAGTCACTAAGGTCCCCTAGGCTCTGCAACGATAAGAGATCATACCGAGTTACAGTCAGTTATTTCTTTTGACTTGTAGCTTCAAGTATTTTCTTTGTTGAAAATAACGAGGCTGGAATTGTATGGTGAAAAGTCAGGAATAAATAAGAGTATCAATCTAAGCGTTTAAAGACAAAACTATTTAACCAGTGCATGTTGCCAGTGATGACATACGGAACCAAAACGCGGTAAATGATACTGTGTGCCGGATATACAAGGTCAAAGTCACCCAGCGAGCTATGGAACAAGAGCCACATTGCTCGAAGAACCGGTAACCGATGGGATGAGTTCTCGAGTGGCGACCACATGCCGGGAAACGTCTACCGGACGCTGGACGTTTCCTGGCTGATGATGATGATCACTTTTTCAAATTATCGTAATACTTGTTTTGGGTCATCCGCCGAGAAACGTCCACTGCTGAACAAAGGCCTCCCCCATGATACTCCAAAATGACTGGTCACGAGCTATTTACATCAAGCAACTTTTACCAAGTCGACAGTTCGTAGGTGTTTGTATACCACCACAGTAAGCCACGAAAAAGATGACTGTCAAGAAGAGGCAGTGTCAACTGTTGTGTTCCGGAATTAAAGGCAGTGGAGTCAGCACCTCATCAGCTGAAGGCTTCTGAGTGCGCACACTTACCATCAAACGGCCTTATCGCCACTTACCATCAGGGGAGATGAAAGCTAAGCGCAAATACATGAAACATAAAATGACATTCATCTACATACATCTTTGGTGGGAAAGCAGCCTAACAGTGGTGTTAACCTGGCTTACCTCGCAAGTCAAAATAACATAAAGTGAATCTCGACAGCTTTCTTTTCCCTCTTTCTGTTCCCCTTTTTCTTAAAGGGTCCCCGTAAGGTTAGTTAATTAAAAATTATACGACGTCGACCTATGTACGTAATCTTGTAACTTCCTAGGCTTATAACGGTCTTAGTCGAGGACACTCTCTACAGTATAGCTTAACAAAATTAAGGGTAAAAAGTGTTTAAAATTTTCAAATTGGATCAACATGAAATAAGTAACAAAACGATTTTTAGATTTAAATGACACGTTCCGCGAATGTATAAAGCTGGAGTTCTAAACTTCTTCTTCTAATTTTAAAATGTCATTATAAAATAATAGTCGTTTTATTACCATTAATTTTTTTCCTAATTTTTTAATATAAAAACATTAAAAACGCTTAATCAGCCAAGACTTAACTTACTCGTAAAAAACTAAGATGGCGTCAATGAAATGACCATGGACATATATGTGTATAGTTTACGAGTAAATCTATGGAAATGTCACTTGACATTTTCATTTAATACAAAAAAGGATGATTTGTACAAACAAAAATGTAATTCTAGTATTTTTCTATTGATACCTTGATTTTTTAAACAGTGTAAAAGTGCAGGCCCCGTTTTGAAACAACTTTAAATGAAGTTTGAAGCCATCGTAACTATTGTCATAAAATTGACGTCCTAAGTTGCCTCTATTGTGTAGTTAAAGTAGGCTATGAACTTATTTACACAAACCACTGTATATTTCCTATAAAAGTGACTTTTTAAACAAGAAAATTCATTTTCAATTTTCATTCTTAATAAACCAGTATCTGAAATGTAATTTACCCAAAAAAGCGAGTAAAATATCAGACAATTTGTAAAATATACATAAACGGCGCAGCAGGTAGGATCGCCGCCGCTGACTGTGTCGCATGAAATATTAAATTCTACCTGTCTAGCTATCTCCCGCGGAACACGAACGGAATTCCTCTTGTCTCAGCCAGTTGAGTGACGGTGATAATACTCGGCAATGAGGAAAATTTGCCTACCTATTCATCAGGATTATTATGTTCGCGGCCTGAATACAAAATAACGATATCTAATACGTTTTCGTGTTACGCGTTACGAGTAGGAGAAATTAAAATTCCATGGACATCTGTCTCTTCGTGAATTATTTAGCTTTCCCCTCGCAGTTTTTACTAGAAGTTTGACGAACATTATAAAACTTAGATATTAAATTGAAGCTAAAAAAGTTGGGCTTAATTTTGTTTAATTTATTCAAATTAATGCGATGGCATTATTTATAAAAAAACAGATGATGCATCAACATTTTTTGAACTTCTAAAATGCCTATGAATATAGACATGTAAGTAACGTAAGGTTTATCGAGTAAAAGAAAATGAGTTTGTATGGCTGGCTACCACCATGTTGTATGATGCAATTCACTAGGTAAAAACATCCTTCAATCTTATGGCTCACGTATCTTTGATGACGTATATGTATGTAGTTTCCTAGGCAAAAACGATCAATATCCAATGACATCATCTAAGGTATCCGAAGACCGTGAGGGTATTACGATGTTTGTCTTTTGTGACTTTGCACCTCTGAGTTCGCCGCCATACCCTAGTGATAATAATAGTACTTTTTTGATCCGATAATGAAAGAAAACATAGCATTGCCTTGTTAACTCGAGGATCCTAGGAGATGATTACACTCCAGTCTTACGGGGTGAGATAAAAATCAAGTGCGCTTTCTGCATAAAATTACAAAATGAATATAATAATCAGACAATAAAGCGCAATTTTCATTACATTTGAAATTATTTACAACACTACAAGTGAAGTGTTCTTGATTGTACAAAGGTAAACCTCTCAAAGTTATGTGCTCAATTACGTTAGCAAATTTAATATTGCAGTAAGTGCTCGTAGCACGGAGCTACGACGTAGCTGCGCGACACTATCTTAAGATAACTTTCATGTTCTAGTTTGAACATATGTCTGACTGACACCGCGGATACGATTCCCTACAGGTATTCAGTTTGGTTAGTGCTAGGGCACTTTTATACTGTGGTTAGCCAAGTTTTGTAAGTCTACCGCCAAACAGTTGTTGCGTTTCGGCAACGAAGAATATTTATTGTCAGTTATCTTGGGTGAACATGCTTCTTTTATATAGTTTTGTAATCATTGAGAGTTGAACGCCAATTCTGAATCAGTGGTTAATAGATTTGCCACTTTCATCATATTTAAATTATTTATTGCTTGGACTTCGAAAAGTATCCCACGGGAACTATTTTCTTGATCAGGATAAAAAGTAGCTTATGTCCTGTTCCTGCCCTTCAAAAATCCCTATACCACAAATCTAGTAATTTTGAGCCTCCGTTACGACGTAAATGAAGGACAAACAAACAATCAAACATACAAATTAACATACGCATTAATAACAAGTACTTAGTTCTTAACATGCTGGACATGAGAGGACTCTAGTCCAAGTCATCGTGGGGGATTTTTGTAGTCTTAGGAAGGTGCTGCTGACGCTGAAGAAGTACCCTTGGTGCTCGTTTCCTTAAATGATCCTTCAATTTCCTGTGAAAGTGGGAGTGTCCACGGGATGACACGGTGCGGCAAAATTTACCATTTAGACTATCAATTTAGCCTTTCATTTCTCTTCAAATCGGTATCGGTGTATAGAGAATGGGTAACAGAATCACCGCTCTAATGGGACGCATCTCCGCTGTAATTGTGTTCCAAGCCAGCGCTGCTCTAAGCTCGGGTTGTATTGAGTTACCAAGGCATTGTACCAAGGTATGTAACCTCTATGAAAGACGTGTGCAATCAGGTTCTTCAGTTAGTCATTTCAAATATTACAAAAGTTTACATAGTTCTTCAAATGCGACACGCATTTTAAATTTTACATGATACCACAAACATTGTTTGACACGGGATTGACATTCATAGAAATGGTAGAAAATTGATTTAAACGTAGTCTTTTTACGTTTTATTACATACTAGCTTCCGCCCGCGACTTTGTCCGCGTGTACTTCAGGATGTATTCTACTTGTTCGATAGGCACAGGTGACGTTTATGACAAATTATTGTACAGCATAAGGTACAAAAAAAATAGTGTTTATTCTGTTACGTAGTCTAATAATTTAAAGAAACAAAATAAAATTCAATATCTGACGTAGTAGACATTCAAATAGTCTTTACATCAATATTATAAACGCGAAAGTTTGTATATACGAATTTACATATTCTATGGTCGGTTGCTAGGCAACGCGTTTTTGTTATGCCAAAATTGCCCATGTAATCCCGCTAATATTATAAGTGTGATTTTGGACAATTTACATAATATGTCTTTAAAAATTATAGCCTACATGTTATTATTCTGAAGTATAAGCTATATTGTTGTAAAGTTTCATTCAAATCCATTCAGTAGTTTTTCCGTGAAAGCGTCACAAACATCCAAACATCTAAACATCCAAACTTTCACACTTATAATATTAGTAGGATTTCTATATATATTTTTTTATTTCTATATATACTTATACAGATGTCGTGTGGTCTTGGATTCAGAATAGGATCACCCGATTGCCATCCTTTGGGTATCGTGAAAGGTGACTAAGTGAAATACTAGACAGTGCGAGCTTAGGTTTTCCTGTAGTACTTGTATTTTCACAAATGCCTACTGCAATTATTTCAGATATTTCACTTTGTAATCTTCAAAGATAGAAAGAGGGTCAGGGGATGATATCTTTACACACATTTTTCATAATAAGCGGAAAACTATGCATAAAAAAACTGTTTTATTGAAGCCCTTTCATATAAACTTGCCCTGGTGACTCCACTTTGAAATTCTTGTCAATTTTTATTAATTATATCAATAAAATATTTTATCGATTGTTTCAGTTGCGGCCCGGTGAGTCACAATTTTCACAGATTGTTGTTTATTTTTCTATGGAGTTTCCGTTAGTTGTAGTAGCAAAACCAATTTCGGACAGCGACAGGTTGTCAAGCTGCCGCGCGACAAGGTATTATATCAGGAGGTTGTCAATAGCTGTGGCTATGGAGCTGTTAATTAAATCCGGACAAGCTCTCGAGCGCCCTCCAGTTTATTAAGGGTTCATACGCTTACGGCTTAGCAACTTCGCTTTACCTTTTAGTGTCCACATAAAAACAACACAATGGAACTTTCGAACTTCAAATATACTTTTACAGCATCTTACGAAGATTTTTTGAAATATCGTATATTTCTGTAGCTTAGGTACTGGATTCAGTATGTCAAATAGCAATTTTTCAGTGGTAACGGTTTTTAAGATCAAATTGACAACTCTTGTCCGCAATCTCACTTGAAGAATAATTACCATATGATCGACAACGGTATACGTTCATATAGCTATTTATTTAAACATTTATGGACAAATTAAAAATATTGTAATAATATATTAACAAAAAAACATATTTAACAAAAAATCTACAAAAGTATTAACATAAAACTAAACTAAAATAGAAACCTAAAAAGAAAATATATATGTACTAATAAGTGATCACTCATTAGTCTTTATTGTTCACTAGACATATAATTTATTTTCTTCTGGAAATGACGACGGTTGCGACGTTGCCCGACCGTGCACATATTTGATATTTAAGTCCCGGTCTCCACCGGAGCTGTTGGAACAAGACAATAACAAGATATAACTTATTACTAGAAGACCATTTTAGAAATTAACTTCTTAAATGAGGCCCAACAGGCCTGAAAGTTGTTTAGGAGAAACATAAATATTCTTCGTATGTACTAGGATTACGTATTTCGACTATTAGAACAGACAAAAACCAAGATTTATAGCCTACCTAGGAAACTACCTTTTTTTTTTACGAAGGGGAATCTTCAAAAGATACCCGACTCCTTAGGGGAAGAGTCGGGTTATGTGAGATTCTTACTCACTAAACCCCTTCGGTGGCCAACCGCTGCGAATATCAGGGAGCTCTGGGTCCTCCAAAGGAACGTCGCCAGTGCTCCCCTCGCGCGATGCATTGTGCTCTTCCCGGGCTGGTGTGCCAGCCCTTGCACTCTCGCAGAGCGGACTCCGCAGTGGAAAAGGGGCCACGCCATTTCCACTGCCCTCTCGGGATCGGAGCAGGACAGCCAGAGCCCCCACTCAGGCTGCCTCTGGTCCCTTGCCCTTTGCATCCAGGGCTACGGTGGCGTGACTACAGGGTGAAGGTTTCTGTCACCCCTTCGTCTCCTCCTCCTGGCGGGGTCAGCACGCTCGCGCTCCCGCTCGGCGGTACCTAGGAAACTACCTAGGAAACTAATATTAAGGGTCAAATGCGGAATGATGAGATTTTCATTATCAAAATCCGGTGGTCGATGTCTCTGATACTTTTGGCTAGTAACAGTACATTTTCTATGTCCGTCTGACTCGCGTCATGTTATGTAACTCTGCAGCCAAATAGCAATACTTATCAGCTGTTCTGTTCCAGTAATAGAACATAATACAGCCAACGCCTCATTAAAATATTAATAAAGTAGAGAAAAACTGGTAAAGTACAGATTACTAACTCGTTTAGCTTAGGGTTGGTGCAAGGAGTATAGTTGGAGAGAACGTGAACACGGTTTTGTCCTAAACATAACTCACCGCTTTACGGTGGGAGGCGAGGTGAGCTGTGACAACAACAACGTGTACGTACATACGTACATATCGGTGTATCAGAAAGGGACAACATAAGAGACATCAACGCGCAAGCCGGGACGAAATTCCTCGCGTAAAAGTGCATACTCCGCCCTCGCGCGCCTTCCACTGGTTATTTGTGGTCCGTGGGTTGGCGGTTTGCACCCAGCCTTGGTATATTCGAACTCATTAGAAATTGGTTCTTTGCACGACTTCAGCGCCATCTAGCTCATGCTCTTAGCCTAGCGCTCGCAACTTTGTTGACTCTGACTCTTTGACGTTTAAACGCGATATTGCGATTAAAGATTAAATCAAAAATTATATGTGAATTTATATTGCAAAATTACTGTGATACCATGATATGTGTGGACCAAGGATTGTGAAATCATTTGTAGTCATTACAATTAAATTCGGTAAGTAAAATTTATGCAAAAGTGTCAGGATTTTTTTTTGTAGTTTTACTGTAAAATAAGAACATAAAGTTGCTGTTATCTGTTGCGATGCAGAGAAATTATGAGCAAAACAAGGACAGCGTTCAAAAATTAAGCTCGCACCAAAAACACAATCATATATTACGTGTTTGTATATGCTTCTTCTTACGACTTCCACCCTTTAACAATTCTGCTTATTGTCGATTTACTATCGCAATAACACTGTGACCCCTACCAAAGTGTGGCGCGCGTTGTAATTGGGCGCGTTAATCACTGTTAAAGCTGGCGAGTAGGCGCTGATTGCGAATTAACAGAATTTATTGAACCATTACCTCGAGGTCGATCGAACAGGTGCGCCTCTCAGTCAGTTTACTGACATCGCCGTCAGATCCAAGGTAAACTGAATTGTTATTTGGGCTTTGTTGAAAAATATAGTCACAGAAAGTAAAACAATGGACAAACTTTCGAAGCGCCTTGTTTGAGGCTCTCGAAACCTGAAAAATTTAATACTTTACATATTTTGTAATTTTGATTTATATTGATTTTGTAAATTCATAAATGTCCGATTTTATTTTTCGGTTTTCTCAGGCTTTAAAAGTTTGTCATCTTCATCTTATCGTGTAGGTCGATGACCGACCTCACAAACCCTAATGTCAAGTGGTTGAGCCGAACCGAATCGTCTTACTTTTCAGACGGTCAGGTGATTCCAGCAGCAATATCCACTATATCCGAGAAACGCGGGGACTTACAAGGGAACCATTCCCTGGTAAGTCCCCGCGTTTCTCGGATAGTGGAATTTCTTGGAATAGTGGCTTTCCTTCTTCCGTTACTGCAATACCAGAAACAATTCTCGATCAGTATTCCTCAGGGAAATTGAGATTTTTCAATTAGTGTTGCGAGCAATAGGAATTCCCGCGTGGCGAGTGCCGATCTAATCGCGTCCCGGAAATTATGATAAACACTGGTGCCACGACGAGAAGCGCTAGAGCTTTGTTCGGATGTCATAGTCATTTGTTAGAGTATTTTATATGCTGTTAGAATAGTCATAAAACGGTTGATTTGGATTTAATCAACGGCCTCCGTGGCCTAGAGTGGCCAGTTTTACTCACAATTCGAAGGTCCCGGGTTCGATTCCCAAACGGAAGTGCCTTTTGGTGCTTAGTTTTGGTTGGTGGTAGGGCTTTTTATGTCCGAAAGGCTAGCTGATACCTAAGTCTGCCGCCAAATAGCATTGTTAATATCACTGTTATTCTCGACGTCTTTATTTACCGGTGTTTTTTAGGAGAAATATATTATTAAAAGTATTTAATAGTTTCCTTAAAAATGCCGTTTGGTTCCAGTTGTAGAATAAGTTTGACACACTATATTTAATTTGTTGGGAAACGGTCTTTGTGTTTATTTTATTCATATTGTTATGGTAATGTATGTGGTATAGCATACACACACTGTCTCGTGTGTCTATGGGTTGGTATGATAAACGTCAGTGGCAGGGTATCAATGACTGATAGTATAGGATACGATTGTATAGGATACGACAGAAGCGTCGGTGGCGCAGTGGATAAGGCGCGGACTCTCAATCTGAGGGTACCGGGTTCGAATCCAGCCGTGTACCTATGAGTTGTTTTTCAATTCAAGTACATTATCCGATTGCTTAACGGTGAAGGAAAACATCGTGAGGAAACCTGCATGTCTTGAACAGGCATGTGAAGTCCGCCGATCCGCACCGGGCCCGCGTGGTGGACTATGGCCCATACACTCTCTGTAGGAGAGCAGGCCTGAGCCCCTCCAGTGGGGACATATATAGGCTGTTGATGATGATAGGATAGTATCACGAGAGCCGTGGGCGAGTACGGACGTTGAGTAGCGCCGAACACGTAGGCATTGCCGAGCCAGTGATGTGATAGAGAACGTCGTACGGACCAACTCCTCTTAAACAAATATCAAACTTTTTTTCCTGATTAAATAAATAAAGTAATTGATAAGACGCATTTCTTCTGATAGGATGTCGAATTAAATGTCAGTCAACGTCACCATGTTTTCACAATAAAATTTAATAGATGCGACACAAGTTCGATGATTGATTACATCGCTTGTTGACAATGGGTGGCATACAAAGGTCGGCCATTAAAAGCGGTGTTTGTTACCGAAACATGTTCAAAGTTACACCATCTGTCACTGCCAAATGGCTCTGAACAGTTAGACTACACAAAAAATTGTAGACATACTACCTATACGTATATTACAGAATATATTGAGATTCTATTTCGTTATCACATTATTTATGGCAGATTATTTTGTAACCAAAACATACCAAAATTATATTTTAAGTATAAGTTCAGACATGGCTTACTAAAGCTGTAAGTAAAAGTATTTAATTCACTAACGCGTCTCGGGATATCAGTCAGACTTTGAAAATAAAAATAATATAAATGTATATATAATAATATAAATAAAATTAATGATTCGGTGAAGGAAAACATCGTGAAGAAACCTGCACACTCCTGAGAAGAAATTCAAAGGTTTGTGTGAAGTCTATCAATCCGCACTGGGCCTACATACACTCTCTGTAGGGGAGTTGGCCTGAGCCATTGCAGTGGGGATATATATAGGCTGTTGATTATAATGAAAAGTGATTGTCATAAGTCATGTAAATTAATATTTTGAACATTACAGAAACTTCTTCAACTTCTTCTTCTTCTCATGCTCTGAACAACTGTCAGCTGACTCTATCTAAAACTTAAAATATATCGGATATGTTATGATTTTAATACAAATATGTATACATATTATACAAATAACAAAAGGTGTAAGTACAATGGACACAAGAAACAGCTGCCTAGTATGGGTGACATTGTCTCAACCAATATAGTATATAAAAGTTACATGAATAGCGGCATACCTATGACAAAACGGCCTCCGTGGCGCAGTTGGCTGAGCGTTAGATACAGACGCACAACACAAAAGTTCTCGGCTTCGAATCCCGGTGGGGACATTGTAAATTATCAGACTCTCCCCAGTTGGTATAAGACACTGCAGGCTGAATAACCTGATTGTCTGAAAAGTAAGATGATTCCGTGCTTCGGAAGGAATTCCCGACATGTAGTAGCTACTTGAGCCATGACAGATGCCTCTATGGCGGTACAACAGCTTTGACAACTAGGGTTTTTGAGGTGGTCATCGATATTACAACCTAAAGGTGAGATGTAGATATGATAATATAAAGCGTGTAAAAATTTATTGCATCATTTTATAGATTTATTGCAACGATCTAAAATTGAAATATTTTTCAAAAAGAAAGACATGATAACAGTAAAAGTAAACCTGAACACATTTATGGGGTAAATCTAGCATGTGCATGTGTGAGTGTATATATAAGTCATAAGTGCATAAGTGTGTCAGTTGTCTGGCCAGCATCACGATTGCACGTCTTACCATTTTCTATGAATGTGACTCGTCCCTAAACTTTTTGATGCTTGTAATTCTTTAATAGTTCTTCTACTTCTTTCTATTTCATAACTGCTGGAGCTACGCTGCACTGAAATATTCCGCGACCTAAATTAAAACAATCTTCATAGTGAAAAGTGACGGCGTGAAACGTGGCAACAGGTTTACGACACGTGTCTGTGATAAATATTCTCGTTGCAACTGTCACTTCCTCCCTGTTCGAAATCAACGCGGAACTTTTTTCATACTTCTATTTTTGAATTCACAATAGGCCTAACAGTAATTGAGGCCGTAGAAGCATGTTCATCTAGTAGCCTAAATGAGGCACTTATGTTTTCTTTTATAGCCAGCGCCTCATTTGAGGCTTCTGAGTGTTCACGGTTACCATCTAACGGCCTTATCATCACTTATAATTATGTGAAATGAAGGCCTAGTGCAAATCAATCCTGCAATAAATAAATAATAATTAGGGGGACAACTGTTTTCTATAAGGCGAACTGTTTTTATGTCATGTCTGTCATTTTAGCTTAGTCTAAGTTCGAGACTCATGTAGAAAGTTCTCAGACTGTTTGGGTTAGCTCCGTGATAGCGTACTACGAACAAGTAAACAGTGTTGTAATTAAGAGATTGTTGAAACCCCGGCGGAAGCTGCGCTTCAAGTGGTACACGCTTCACTCTGCAGCGCTATTTTAGCGAGCTTTTAACGCGCGATGCAATTCACAAACTGCTAAGCTCTTTGTTTTGGCGAATGCAAGCTCAATATTATCGTGACCAGAATAAATAATCAGAACATATATTGGAATTGTCATATGTTCAGTCTCAAAGTTTTATATTGAATAGGGGCTATTCTTGCCCTTTAGGGGCCTATCTCTACGAACGAGAGAATCGCATCGAGAGGGAGTCGAGGTGGAAAGACGTAGGGTAGCCGGACGTGAATGGATGCGGAAAGCAGAGGACCGAATCGAGTGGCGCACTCTGGGAGAGGCCTATGTCCAGTAGTGGACTGTCGCAGGTTGTACATGATGAGGGGCCTGTCTCCATGACCGAGAGAATCGCATCGAGAGTGTCGTCGTGTCACCAAATTTTATAGAAACTCTATGAGACTGTGTCCACAGGGAGATATTATCGCAGCGATACGACGAGTGTCTGAGTGCATGCGATACGTCATCAAGTACATCGCTGCGAGCCTGTCGCTACCAAAGACTAATATCGCTACTAGCAGCACGCCCGCCTCGCGCTCGCCGCGAAACCGCGAGCTAGTGTCCGCGTTGTCAAGGAAACGTGGCGATTCCGTTACGAGTCGCGACGATACGCTGACAGAATTAGTCGCTCATTAGTGGAGATTACCCGACGATAGAAGCGCGGAACCGTCGCGATTCTCTCGCTCGTGGAGATGATGAGTGAATGGACTTTTCGTGGCGCAGCCGTTTGTGCAAATATGTGTGTCTACGATCTGGTCACTAGAGACACCTACAGGTAAACAGGCAAAAGCCCATGTATCGTCGATACGCTCGTCATAATCAGTAAATATAACGTACCCGGACCGCGACCTACTACTAATTGACTACAACCATGATAGCAAGACATCCACTGCACATAACTGTGCTCCACCTCTTTAATCCCACCACAGACATTATAATTTTATTACACGGCTGGATTCGGACCCGGAACCCTCAGATTGAGAGTCCGCACCCTATCCACTACGCCACCGATGCTTAGCGTACTCACCAACTTCAAATAAAGTCTTTTCATTAAAGTAAACTACAAAGCAAAAGAATGTATATATGTATGTCCATACATGTCTCTGTACAGACCCACGTACCGGGCTGTCCCCCTACCAGACGGACTGACGACCGTAAAGGTCGCGGGGAGTCGCTGGATACAAGTGTATGGGGATCGGCCAATGTGGCATACCATAGAGGAGGCCTATGTCTAGCAATGGACTAAGTAAAGACCCATACATATGTAGACTACTCATAGCACCCTGACACGTTAAAACCACAGTAATAAAAAACAACTATTCTCTCCGTTGCATCGTTCGGAACGGCCTCGCACTAGTTTACTGCTAGCTAGCTAACATTTACCCGCACCAACTCCTCGTAACCCCTTTAACTACCACATTAGAGTTGCTGTTTTGATAAACAAAACGTACGGTACGTCATGTAAAAAGTTGTCAACTGCGTCAACAACTGGATAATGAAACGACACCTACGCAGTTGAAAAGGGAGGTGACGGTGACGTAACATCCACTGTTCAAATACATGTTCCGCGAATGTGTTCAGCTCGCCCCGGCATGGACTCGAAAACTGCTAACTTCAAAAGGTCATTATCAAATTAAAGTGATTTGTTATTAATTTAAATTTAATATTTTCGTCCAGTTATTTTGTACAAAAACATTAAAAACTCACGATACAGACAATACATCAATTAGAAAACAAAGATACCAAAAAGTATGATTTTGTTCAAACAAAAATGTAATTATACTAATTTTCTATCTTTCTAATCTTAAGATTACTCCTAGATTTTTAAAATAGTGTACAAGAGCAGGCCGAATTTGAAATCATAGTTTACATATATATAGTTATTTTTATTTATTTTATTTATTTGTTTTTGGAAAACTTACAGGCTAATAACAAAAATAGAAATAACAAACTTAAAACTATTCCTAATTACAAGTTTCCACCTATGGGTGTCTACATAATCTAACGTTATTCTTTAAAATAATGATGTTACATTTTACAGTGTAGTGTATAGTGAATAAGTATAGAGATATAAATGTGAATAAGTGAACTAGAAGAAAGAGAAATAGAGAGAACGAAATAGTGTTTAGACAAACGAAACTTAAAATAAGTCAAATAATAATAATTTATACATACATATGTACACTGAACAGTAGGTACACATACTATTTATATTTTATTATTATTTATCTTGGAAGAAAGCATTAGCGAGCCTTCTAGCAACTACAGATGTGCTGGTGCAGTACAGATCAATGTCTAGCTCCATTGACACGTCGTTGAAGTAGCTAGCGCTGCGCAACAGGAAGGAATTTGCTCTGTAGTTTGTGTTTGCTGGTGGCACATGTAGCAACGCTCTCTGCCGAAAACCAAATCTATTGTTGTTGTATGTTAGAAGAGTTAGTACTCAGTAGTTCAAGTTTACTCGTTTACCCACCATCACTCAAATTCCTTAAACCTGGTTTTAGATACCGAAATTAGGTAGTGGCCCTTAGTTATATATATGTGTCTGACGAACTGATAGTTATTATTAATGTCTTACCTTTTTACCGACGTCTTATCGGGAAATGTGTACCGGGCCGTCCCCCTGCTGGATAGTAAAGGTTGTGGGGAGACCCAACGTTGTGACATTGGTATTACTGACACATTGGAATAAATGTTTCACATTTACGACATTTTTTTAAATTTTTTCAATCAATTTCATAAATATAATCTCAGTCTCAAATAATAAGGAAAGCTATGTTCTTACGTTCCTGGTAAAGAATCACGGAGTAAATACACCGTCAACAACTGTCGCATCACTAGAGCTGACCACGAGCCCTACTGGAGACCCAAGACCTGCATAAATTATGTAAACGAGGGTTCTCATAGAAACAAGCCAGACAAACAAATATAAACGAGTATTGTAACTCATAATAAAAGCTTAAAAATATTTTAGGAGCATTCCAGGCTTTGATTCCAGGAGTCATTTCGCCAGTTAACTGTCTAGCCTACAGAGATTACATTGAAAAGCAATACATATATTCACTGCTTTGGCTTTATATCGCATACTCATCTTTTAATAGTCCATAATCATCCATAAAATATTGATATTGATTAAAAGATTGCGAGGGAAGGCCAGTGCCTATCTCCTAATAGGAATATCAACTACACATAATCCGTGAATAAAATACTACCTTGGAATAAGAAAGTAAACTACTTACTGTAAGTCGTTACATTTTTCACTAGCCTGCTATGTAACGTTACCTTAGGAGAGCGTAGTTCTTTAGTCTCAGCGCTAAGCCATAGTATGTACTTATGTGTAAAGGAAAGATCCAAATTTCCGTCATGTCCTGACTTTATCAAATAGTTAATAACAGAAATTTATGAAACGAATGACTTGACTGTTTTACAATATCTGGTAAAGCTCAGGAATGGAAGAGTTAGGAGGCAGGAGCATAAAAATAATACTGCGTTAATAATTAATATTAAATAATAGATAGATTTTATGAAACAGGATCCAAATAAATAAATACATTCTAGCCTTTCTAACATCATTGAATTGACATTGACAGAATGAGATAAATATACATCCTCTGTAGCTCTGTAGCAAATTATGTGGAAGAATTATTAAGCGAATGGCGCCATTTGGGTTAGTAATTTTCGGGAAGAAAGCTAGCAAAAATTTCCGTTTTCAAAAACCGGGGCGATATGTTATAAGACATGCAAATGTGGTTATTGTCATCTCTTTTTATACACTAAATTCTGTCAGATTCTGACAGATTGTAGCTTTGTTACTGATAATAATAAGTATTGCGTTTTGACATCTGTCAACTCAGACGTATAATGTCAAGTCGGAGACTGGGCCGCGTGCCATGTCTCCTGCAATACAATTCTCTCGGCAAGCAAAGATCGAACTTCGAAGGCAGCGCAAAAAGGAAATTGGATATCAATAAACTGGAACAGACGGGAGATTCAACTTTTGTGGTTAGTATTTTCTTATATAAAACCTTTTTATGGTAAATTTTTTCGAATTTGCTTTACTCTGTGGACGGAAAGAATTAACAGCTGGATAAATCGAAGATACAACCACGCTATCTTCTAAAACATGCGTTCATCGAATCACACTAATGATCCGGTAATGCTGTGGAAGTAAAACAAGTATGATCATGTTTGAGCGTGTCCGTACATATAAGAATATGTTTGAGCGTGTCCGTACAAGTACGAGATAGTAGCGAGGCTCCCGCGGCGGCGTGGATACGAGAAATGAGAAAAGTTGAGTTGAGGATCCCCGTGCAAGCGGAGTTCCGTGATAAAAGTTTTAATTGATTGCCCTTGCAATTACTGCGGGTGGATTGCTTGTCGACCGCTCAGATAAAACACCCAGGAACACATAATAGCTCAGAAGCTTAATTATTTTCGATGTTTATTAAAGGAAAATATGGTGCGGAAACCTGAACAGATTACAGAGCCAACACTGGGAATGTATTTGTAGAGAAACTTTGATCTCGAAAGCCTATCGTGCGTCAAATGTTTTGAACCGTATCTCTAGTGTGAGTTTTTGACCGATACTATCACGGTAGCGTTTACGTCAGATTTGTATGAAGAATCACAGTTTCGTAAACGTGCCGCTAGAGGGTCTGCACAATTCTTCATACAAATCTGGCGTATCGCATACGCGATAGTATCGGTTAAAAACTCACACTAGAGGTGTAGGAGGCGGGCGAGCTACGTGATTTGACACAAGACTGAGTATGACTTAGTACGCAATTTCAAGTCTACTGCTTGCATGAAGCTGAAAAGCTTTTACTGTGCCAGACGCTATTTATGTTAACTTCACGATCACTTGCAATGTGTAATGTCTTTAATCGCCTTCCGTCTTTAAAGGCCTAGTGGCAAGAATCCAGACGGTACTCGGTTTGGTTGGTGTTACCTGCCGCCTACCGCCAAATAGCAGTGTTAATAGTACTGTTCGGCGGTCAGGATGTTTCGTGCGCACACTTACAATCCAACGTCATTTACTATCAGTTGAGATCAAGGCCACTTGGCACATCATACATTTAAAAGAAGTCATTTATTTCATCACAGTTGATGCCAACGATGATACGTGTTTGTCTTTAACAATATAAGCTATAAGCTACTTGCGGACTAAATTTCGTCACGATTATCTCTATATGTACGACAAGCCCGATTCGCATACCCCAAGCCGAAGGGCATGGATTTATATAGTTATTTAGAGAGGTGAAACAGCTCACGTAAAGCTGGTATTTAGTATGCAAAGCACAGGCTTTTTGTTTATGTATGGTACTTATGTAGTAGAGGATCGAATATGTACTAGTGGTTAAATCATATGTCTCACTCTAACACATGTATTAAAACAAGCAGACATATTGCAATACAACGAATCTAAAGCTTATTCCAACCGTGAGTGTAGGAGGTCGCGAGAGGAATATAGTTGTGTGTATTATTTTCCCCTGCCCTTGATATCGATTACCTGTATGAGTTTTGGTAAATAATTGCGGCGTGGTCTCGGTGTTAGAATAGGTCTACCCCATCTTGCTGTTAACTGAGGGTAAATTCCAGGCAACGAACAGCACCGTACAAATTGTGTAACATTGTATTCTTCTGCTGTCACCAACATGACTGCAAATACTGGTGGATTCTGCATATAAACTGCATGCAAATAAACTGGTTTGATTCGATTCTCCTCGTACTTCGTGGCAGCTTATGAGGAATATAATGTTCAGCCATTTTGAGGGTGTCAAAAATGGAAGAAGGGTATTTCAGGTGACGTGACCATAAATCGAAAATTTGTCAATACCCACCTTGATAAATTTTAGACATAAGATAAGAATAATTTACATGAATTATAGAGAACAATTATTAAAATGTGGACCTCAGAAAATATGACACGGGGACTACGAGTATCAATGGAGATAAAAAAACGTACTTATTTTCTCGCCATTCATGTATATCTATATAAAAAAAGTATTTTTGACTATCCGTTACGAGTAATGGAAAGACAAACAAAAAAACACACACTCTCGCATTTATAATGTAAGCCCGGATTTCTTCATGAAATATAGGTCAGAGCTTGAGGGTAAATTAAAAATTAAGGCAGTTCTAAAACCCAGAAAATTTGGTAAATTCGTTTAGAGCATAAAGAGCTCTGAGGCTCACTGAGTAATCAAATCTCGTTGCTGTGAATCTCCAACAGTGGATTACCTTTGTTCCGCAAATTAATTTTGTAGAAGGGAAAATGAGATTGCAGGGAAAATTGTTGATAAACCAAGTGTTGCTTATATTGCTCTTTTATGTTCATTGTTTAAAGCGGCGTTAAAAACTTTTGACTGAGTTATTAATTTTGATATGTTGGTTGTTTTTATCTAATCTGGGGATGAGTTTGCACAGACCGTTGGATGCTATATGCACCCGCCCAAAAGCCTCAACCCAATGAAGAGCTGGCTCTGCTACCTTTCATAGCGGAACACGATGCTATTAACACAGCTTTTTGGCGGCAGACTTAGATAACATGGTGGTAGATAGCCAGGCGGACGTAGAATATTCCTTACCACCAACAAAACAAAGCACCGACAGGTATCCCCACTGGAAATCGAAACCTAAAGATTTTAAGTCCAAGCGTGTATCCATTAGGCCACGGAGGCGGTCAAAAGTTTAAAACATATCTACAAAATATAACATAAGCGAAAAAATAATTTGAGCCCTTCCTGAAGCTATGCTCTGTTGGTGACAGGCTCACGTAGTCTTACACGTGAAGAAGAAAAATGTCGGCAGCAGGCTGCGCGGCTGTCACCCAGACAGCCCGACAACCAATCACGGGCAGGCGGAAGGGTTCGCTTGTCATTTTACTGTTGTCGGGGTAAAAGCGAGCTTTAACGGTAATTTCTCATCATACGCGAAGGGTAAACAGTAAGGGTGTTTTCACATTCATTGTCCGGTACGATATTTATATTATCTATCTAGATATATCTCATGAGGAGCTAGATCTTAGAGGGAGAGGCTTATCGTGGGATTCGGTTTTGTTGGTGTTTTTGTTACTTTTGGCATATTTATATGTTGAACAAACAGGTGGTAAGCGTGCGCACCGAGAAGCTTCAAGCTAATGAGGAGCTGGCTCTGTTACCTTTAATACCGGCACACAATAGTGCTACTAACACTGTTGTTTAGAGGCAGACTGAGGTGATATGGTGGTAGCTATCCATGCCGACATAGAACATTCCGCACTATCTATAATTCTGAGTACCGATAGGTACCCCGACTGGGAATTGAACTCGGGACCTCCGGGTTGTTAGTCTTAGCGTGTAATGTTGCCTTTAGATGACGTATTGTAACTAATGCATTTAAAATAATTTAATATTTGATTTGGTTTTGACTAGGCCACTGAGGTGGTTGTTTTCTAGACAATCTTTCAAAAGGTTACCTAGCTCATTTGTTATGAAAATTAAGATATTCTAGACAAGAACCACACCACCCACATATTAAGATAATTTAGCCCATACACTTTCGCAGAAACTTGTTCAAACTTAATTAACGTTGTACGTTCAACGCTACCCTAATTAAAACTTTTTGATAATCCAATCAATTATAACGAAACGGGTTTCAATCACGGAGATTGAAACGGGTAGCCATCAGGCCGGTCCTCGATCCGATCGAACGTAAACAGGCGCTATGGTCAGAGACCTAAGAAACAGGATGTGGTACTGAAGACCCCGATATACCTCTTTTTTCTAATCTTTCTGGCTCTTTGTTTCAACTTCATAACGATGTTTTTTTCTCTAACGTTACGTCGGTTGAAAAACGGCTTGCTTTAAGTACATTCTAGCAATACCTTACAGGGAGCCGCTAATTTTCGAATTTTACTATGACATGAGTTTTGCAAAAAACCTAATCGAAGTTCACAAGATTAGATCTAAATTAAACATTAGTTCATATAGATTAAACACACTTGACTATGCTTTAATTTCACTAGGATTTTCTGTTTAGTCGCTGTGAGGTTATCAGAAGAGGTTGATTGCTGTATTTGGAAGCCAGAAAAGAAAATTGGTTATATATCTTTAACATCATACGATATTTATTCCATGATACTGAGATCTTTAACAAAAAAATTATATATACCTTTCTGGGTAACATGAGACGTTTGACATCGGCGAGAGTGAGATATGTCTTATGTCACATAACATTTTTACTGCTCTCTCATTCGTCTCATGCTGACCTGACAATACTGCTTGTGCCAATGAAAAGACCATGGCAATTTTGGCAAAAGTGCGTGGCATACGGACCTTCTCTGTTGGCACCGAATAGTAAGTCTAGTAGGATGTCTAGGTTTTAGTATCATTGTGTGTGTGGATCAGTTGTGTGCCTGACAACATGACGTACACGACCCCCAGTAATTGAATCTATCGTATAAAAAGGTTTTCACTCGAACCGTACACCGGTTTTAGCACGAGCAATTGGATTAAAAAAGCTTTTTCATACGAGTAGATAAGTGAATGTGTACGCAGACAAATTGACAAGCGAATTATGCTAAAATTCTATAAATATTTTGTTTTAAAATAATATCATTATCTTTATAGACTACAGCAATAAACAACAGGCCAAGTCCAAGTTGGACTCGTACACGAAGAGTTCCGTACTACCTTACAATATGTAAAATAATAAGAGTCAAAAAGCAGAATTATAGACACATTTGGGGGACCACCTGTAACTTTAATCTTAGAAGATACTATTCAAAAGATAATATGGCGCAGAAACCTAAAAACAAGATATTTTCACCTCTACAGACATAGAAAATTGGTTATAGTATGTTTATATATGTTTAAATTACGTATTAGCTAGCTTTTACCTAGGTGTGCCTAGGTCTAAGGTACCAAAACAAACTTATACTAAAGTTAAATACTGTTTCCGATAAATCTCGCAGTAAAAATTCTGAACCGAAAATAATTGCTTAATTCGAGAACACGTTGTTTTGCTTTATAATGATTTCTTCTTAATTTAATAGTTCATAAGTATTTTGGAGGTAATCTTATCACCTATTAGGCTATTTGACTGGTTTTTTTGATCAATCTCATATTATTCAGTAGAGTTTAAGGAACCCAGAAAAAGTTGTATTTTTCAATTCTGGTACATATTTACTGAAAAATGTTGAATTAAAAATTCAATATTTAATGAGCGCGCCAAAACGCTAATTTGACAATATGGGTCTGCGATGGCTTCGGTGACGTCACTTGCCTGTACTATAATCGGTGGTACATGTCACCCACATACATTTGTGCAAACAAAAGATAAAAGTGCAGTTAAATTTACATGAACAGAGTGATTTATATAAATGTTATTATACTTACTTTGCTGTCTTTACATTTTTAGCTCCGAAGCATAAAAATCGGGATTATTTTTGAAAAATAATCCGACCATGATTGCTTCGACTTGGGGCAAGTTTCTGCTGTCTGCTTTCACAAAATCGTTGTCCATAGTGAAAGTACTTGATAAAATTTTGCGAATAAATCACACAAAAACAATACTGAACGCAGGAAAATATTATTTAAAAATTTTCGAAAGCTATCATTACAAGCACGTGAACAAGTTTACAGGCCAGTGACGTATTCATTAGACAGACCAATCAGGACCGTTTTGTGTCACGTGACAAACATCAGAAAATATGCATTTTTATTTACGGATTTTTGAATGAATAAATTATTATTTTTAATTTCCGATAGTAAATTACCATTCTTAAACTTATAATACATACTGATTACATTAATTAAAATTTTATTTTTAACATGGTCAAATAGCCTATTGACGGAAACTGTTGACAGTCGAATCAAACTAAAGCAATAATGTATGAATTTTTTGGGTTTTGATATTTTAACATATTTGAAAGAAGTTAACTCATTCAAAAAGAACTAAAAACCGACTTCAACTGCCCTAAAAGTCGACTTTTATTAAGTCAAATTTGAGATGTATATCGTTTTCTCATGGATGCCATTCTCAGAACTGGACCACACGGGAAGCACCACCTTTCAAATAAAAAAAGAATTATCTAAATCGGTTCACCCAGTCAAAAGTTCTAAAAGGTAACAAATATTTAACTAATCTATTTTTTTAAATTCGTTTAATTCAAATTCAAAGCACCATTAATGTCTTAATATTTTACACTTGTATACAACTAAAAAATCCACACCTAACATTCCCTATCTCTAAAACTGCTGAACCGATTTTGATGACACTTGCAGTCTTCCTAAGTTGAACAATACCTAGTTCAACAAAAAGAGGATTATTTAAATCGAACTTGTAGTTCCGGAGATATGCGAGGACAAACATACATACACTTTTGAAATTTGGTACATTTGTTTAGAAGCTGATATAGACTAACATATACGAGATCTGGGCAGTCCTGAAAATATGACTTACATGCAGGTCTGATTGGTAACCACCTTTTTTGAAGTCGGCAAAAAATACAATTATAAGATATTAATTTGAATGTTTTGCTTATAAGAACACTAGATACGAGTATACGATTTATTCAGTCAAAATGGCACATACTATGAAACGAACAACCCCGGTGTTGAAACTGTGTTAGATTGAAAATCATGAAATTACAAATTTTAGAATTTATAACATAAAATTTTACTTTTTTTATAGGTAAATAAGAAAATATTACGTAAAATCAAAATATCTCCAAATTGATTTGTTGCTTTCATGCCTTATAAAAATCTTTACATACCCAATTTAATGAAAATATGCAATCAGAAAGGAAAAACATTATTTGACGTCAAACAATTGTGCTGCAATGAAATAATAGCTTTATCTACCTCGTTGATCGGAATGTTTTTTTACGATAAAATTCAACAAGCTGTTACCAATGTCTTTACCCGCGTGTTAAAGAGCGATAGAGTCCAATGGACACGAATATTTTAATTCGCGACAGAAGTGTTCGCCGTTTCATTCGGATAGGTTTCAAATGAGATCTTAAACGCTATTCATTTCTGTGTCCTGATAGAACAGTAATATTATGCGGTAGTCAGAAAAAGCATCTGAAATCGTGTAATGTGATACCTTCGTCTTAACACGACATTAGTCAGCTATAAGTACAGGGGTTGCACAGGAAGAACTCAGGGGGCTCAGGCCTACTCTTCTACAGAGAGTGTGTATAGGCCATAGTCCACAACGCGGGCCCAGAGCGGATCGGCGGACTTCACATGCCTGTTCAAGACATGCAGGTTTCCTCACGATGTTTTCCTTCACCGTTAAGCAATCGTATAATGTACTTGAATTGGAAAACAACTCATAGGTGCACGGCTGGATTCGAAGCCGGTACCCTCAGATTCAGAGTCCGCGCCTTATCCACTGCGCCACCGACGCTACCTTTAATATATACATACTATATTATTTTAAAATTGACAGTTGTAAATTTGTTGATCGTGATTGCAAAATCAAAACACACAGAATTATAAAAAGTCGTATGTATCGTAAAAATTTGTGCCCTTGTGCAACTTCAAGGTGTGAAGACGGGCAACGATTTTACTCTGTATACCGATACTCAAAAACATGAACAATACAATCTTGGCCATATTTATATACACTCTAAACTGTATATACATACACTGGTCATATTTTCCGGCGTCCAGCGATCGTTAGAGCAGACATAGAAGCATGGGAGCAGACTAGTCTTCGGGTGAGCACATGAGTCAAATATGATTTGTGACGGATACGACTTGAGTAGGTTTATCAGAAGTGAATGGATAAGGAGCGGAGAAAATATACCTTAGCTGCATGACTTAGGACATGACTATTTCCAGCAGTAAACTGCCATATCTGTGCTAAGTATACTCAACTTTTTTTCCACCATAAAGTCGATAAATACCTTTCAGAAATGAAATCTAGCTCATTAAAATTGAAACTGGAGCGGCCTGCATCTATCTGGAACATTTATCCAATTGTGGATTGAGGTCAGACAGTCTCAGTAGGTGTATATAAATATCTGGAATGCTATCGTGTGCGCAAAAACCGTATGAAACACTGGGTTTTGAATTTTAGTCTCATCTTATCGTATACGTTGAAAGCAAACCCTAGTTGTCAGAGTTGTTGAGCCGTCATAGGCCTCTGAATCCTAGTGGGGTACAGATACACGTTTACGCAATGTAGCTTTAATATGAAAACTCTATAGGTATCACCATTTCAAGTGACAATAAGGTCATGTAATACCGGGTATATAAAAACCTTTGCGCTTCTTGGATATGAAAGGATCTTCATCGATTTCTTCCACTACACAATAGTGATTTTACTACTACTAGTACTGCTGTTTGGCGGTAGATGACATAGTGGTAGCCACACAGGTAAGACAAAAACGTTGCTTACTACAAACTGATACAACGGATAGATAGAAAACCTTAAACTCTGCTGAAAATTGACGATTTGGCGGGCGATGGAGAGCAAGAGTAAGCAGCAAGCAGGGTTTGAAGATCATTATTCAAGGTCCACCCTCTGTAAGAATGTCCAATATATTCAACTCGTGTCGAACTTATCGAAAGGTAAAGAATAGCCGAGCTGGCAGGTTCATCACACGCCCCTCTGTCTGCACCCTATAAACTCTTAGCACCATGAAGACGAAATCTGTAGGCCGTATCCGTCGTAATTCCCACATTTAATGCGCCATCTTTATTTTTACGCGCCATTATTTTCCGCTGATGTTTCATTAAGCGAAGTTAGAGGAAGTTCTGATGCGAAAGGCACGAAAATAGCCGTTCGGAATAAAAGAAAGCACTTTTACAAGAACTGTTCGTAAACTTTCACTTTGAACATATTTTTGGTGGAGCTGTAAATGTTGAACGAAACGCAGAGTCGGTTTTAGCCGCGTAGAGTAAGTTTCGGGCCAAAATTTACATAAAACAGCATTTTTATACGTATATTTTACGCAAGTATAATTTTCAAAATGAAATACAAAAGTTATAAGTTAAAATGCAAACTTTACTTTTCTATCTAAAAAAACTATTTGTAGATTTTGAAGATTCAAATTAGAGTTTGGCAGAACGATAGATGGTATCTCTGAAAATATACAACAAAAGTGCCTGGGGCATTCTGTGCGCTTGTGTAGTGAGCGAGATTAGAAAGCATCCAAATTGAAAATCAATATCTGAAATAATGTTCCTGACCGCACACGGCTGGGACTCAGCATTGTTTTGTTTCGTATTCCATATCCTTGCTTTATATTTACAGGGCCAATTCGAAATAACTTCGATAAATCTCAAAACAACTTTTATGAACATAAGATAGATTAAAATTATCAGTGAAAAATAATATCGGATACTGGAAATCACACAAAGCGGCCTAGTATTGAGCTTTATTTAAAACTGCGACACTAAAAACAATATAAATTATATAATAATAAAATGTGACACAAATATAAACACGTATTGTGTGTGTGTGTACAGTAACTAAAGGGGGCTCGATAAATATCCGTTACTATAAATAATAAACGTCCACTGCTGGACACATGCCACGCCACATACATGGCGGTTGCTAGTGGAGAGCGCATACAAAATGTGATGTGAAAATAAATATATGGAAGCATTCTGAACGGATTTCCGTTAAAGTATTGTTAGTGTGTATTTCAAGCAGCTTCTCACAAAAAGATGAAAATATTGTCACATTTATCTACATCTGTGCGACAGTAGTGATATAATCGGAATTACAATTGTGGACCCACCAGTGGGTCAATGTAGTGTCTCTACGGGTAAAAGCTTTATCCTTGAACCTAGTTCCTTGTTTCCGCCATCCGCTACTAACATTTGTCTGCCCATCGTTTGTTTTGGAAGCTGGTAAAGGGTCGCGGGTCTCGATCCGATCTATCAATTTTGTTAAAGCTAACCTTTACTATCGGAATTTATTGCGTGTTGCTTGGAAACTTGTAGCGGATGTATTTCAAGCGATTAAGGTGGTCGAAAGAGGATAGAGTAATGTGCAAAGTTACATAATCAGCTGTCACAAACGGATACACAGACACCGGAGGGATTCATAGTGGTTACGTTTTGTCATTAGATATTTGGCACCTTGAAAAAATTAACAATTGGGTAACCTTTATAGATTTTTTAAAAAGCCACGACAAATGTAATTATTTATAATCGGAAATGGACTGTTTTTTTTTATTAAACACCTCGATTATAATGAGAACGAAACGAAACGAAATAATGACAAGAAGAAACCTATTAAAATAGCTAATTATGACTTTTCATAGGCTTTACTACCTTTATGTACCTATTTTTATTCCATAGAGATAGCAATAATACCAAAGATGGGTTCTACCAAATTCAAGGTGAATTTACTCGTTAACGTTACTCAATCATCATCAGCCGAGAAACGTCCACTGCTGGACATAGGCCTCCTTCATGGTACGTCACATCGACCGGTCCCGAGCCACCTGCATCCAGCGACTCCCTGCGACTCTAACCAGGTCGTCAGTCCATCTAGCCTGACCAAATTCACCTACCTATTATTATAACTACAAGCCCAAGAAAATTCGTCAGGGGCTGCCTTTGCCATTTTAGCTCCCGTATTCAATTAAAATGTAACAGGTCTTACGCATAACTGAGTCTATTCCTGAGGTATGGGAATTGGGAACGGCACGGTGTTTGCCGAATTTTTGCGTTTAGAAAAGCGGCTATGTATGTCTTAATTTACTAGATGGACTTTTAAAGTCGCTGGGCGCAAGTGAATGTGGCATACCATGGAAGAGGCTTATGGCCAGCAGTGGACGTTTCCTGCCTGATGATGATTGAGTAACGTTCCCGCCCAACGTAATTTCAATACCCACAAGACTACAAAATGCAAGGAATATTTTAGCGTGTAGTTAGTCGCTTTTTACGACACCCATGGGAATGGGACAACATGGGGTACCCTATTCTAAAGCCAAGACTACAAGGCGACGCTGGAAACACATCAGTTCAGTAACTACTAATTAATAAGTAATGTAAATGACCGTTAAGTAAAGGCTCTACGAATTTCAGGGCCCACTTCGTAACATAATTTGTCCCTAATTACACACCAATTTACACGGCGCTAAGTGCATTTCGAGCACTTACGACTCAATTAGTGTGACACGAACTCGGGTGTTAAGAGGCACCGTGGCCTAATGCTTACCAACTATGTACTTTATTGCAAATGGCAGAGGTGAAATTTGATTTGTATATATTGAGCCCTAAAATTGATTTGATTTGGTTGCAAAACCATACAATTTACTACTTCTATTGTATCTAAAATTATCATAATAGGCTTGTGTCCACTAATAACAAATTGCTTGGTTTATAGTTTCTAATTATAAATGAAGAGACGAAGTTAAGAAAAACCCAGTCTATTTCTCAAAAAAACCTGTTGATTATTAATATTTTTAGAAAATGAATTCGAAAAAAAAGGCATTAAGTCACGTGACAGCGAACACGAAGAACGCGGCGCAAGAACGTGTGACGTCACGACACGCAAAACATCATTGTTGTTGTTGACGTGTTCATATCACAGAGCAGGTTATGTCGCGCGCTGTGACGTCATTCAAGACGCCATGACACTATTCAGCGTTTTCGAGGGAAATATAAATTGCTTTTTTTAAATACAAAATACGTAATGTAAATATTCTATTTCTTTAAAATATAGTTTTTTTTGGGATAAAATAGATATTAAAGTATATAATTAACCAAGTTTTCAAATTTAGTCAACTAGCCTATTGTCATCAGTATTATTCATTACTGTACAAGTACAATATAATGGCTATATGGTGGACAAAAAAAATTGAGGTCCTAGTTTCGATTCCCAGTTACTGTCCACGCCAAGTCAGCCGCGAAACAGTAGTGTTAATAGCACTGTCGTGTTCCAATAAGAAAGGTAGCAGATCGAGCGCCTCATTAGCTTGAGGTTCCTGGGTGCGAACGCTTACCATCTTACGGCCTTATCATCACTTACCATCAGGTGAGATATAGGCCAACATCACATCAACAAATATCAAGGCCAAGTGTAAACCCATCATATATATATAAACTGGGTTAATGGCATGACGTCTTAATGAATCACAAAATCTCCCGCCAAGAGGTACTATGGCGAATTTGCTCCAAAATTTTACAACTGAAAGCGCCAATCATTTGCTCTATGTCTCATGTTCAACTGCGCACTTGAAAAAATTATGAATAAGTCGTAAACACGCTTAGGCAACACTGAAGCACTGACTGAAGTAATTAAACTACCAAAGATATAAGGAAGCTTCTATTAAAACAATTGAAGGATATTATCAAAATACAAGGTGGTATACAGGATTACACGCGATCAAGTTTAAGCGAGCTGCAATACCGCCCCTAATTGAACCGCGATGTAACTAGTTTATACTTAGACTTCCATAAGTTCCTCGTGTGCACATTGCCGAATAACCAGAACATTATAGAAAACGCACACTGGTACAGCGTCACTACGTTAATTATTACGAAACCAATATTCATTATGTGCGATGTACGATTCCAATTGAAGAATATTAGAACCACTATCACTTTGTAGACGTCGCAGACGAGTTGCTGCAAACAGAACACGCATATCAAAACAATCATAACAACAACAATTCTAGAATTGTTTTCAGTTCTGCTTTTGTTATTGTCTAGAATGGACTTGGTGATCAGTACCAGGAACACGGTATTCGCTATAATCACCGGCCACTTGATCATCGTTAAATATGACACATAAAACGAAAATTCGCTTAGATCTAGTAAAATGTACGGCGTGTAGAGTGCCACGGAGAGAACTGCTGGAACACACCATCCGGAAACTGACACCTTCCACAAGCATTTATCTTTGATAGGGAATATCTTCACTAAACTGTCATACATATTCTTACTAAACACAAATGTCCACGACACCAAAATCATCTCCGTACAAAACAGCATGTAAACATCAAAGTAAATCAAGAAATCAGATCTTTCGTAGAGCTCGAACGCTATAGTCACATCAATGAAGTATCGAAGGAGACTGTATATGAATTTCGCCAGCATAAATTGTAGGAGAAGCTGGTTTTTGTAGTTCTGTCTCCATTCCGCGAAGAGTAAAGCTGTTAGGAACAGCAGCGTCAGGGCCAAGCCTGACAATCCTATTCCAATGGTGCTGGTGGTGACAGTGAGCATAGTCCAAAACGTATCGTTTGAATAAAAAATCACGTTTCCACGGTCATTATCCAAGTAATGATCCATGCTGTCTTCATGTTCAGATTTCACAGCCGCCGCCTCATCCCCGCATCGGAGCATTCTTCACGTAATGTCGTTGACGCTTCTTGCAGAATGTTCCAGCTGTCATGTTTAGCGGTGTCTTCTAACATCTTCACCACGTGCGGCGTCGCTGATTACTAAACTTGCACAGTAAAGTTGGTTTACGCCAACAACTTAGCACTCTGAACTAAGGCACGTTATGAGAAGTTCACGACACATGTGGTCTCAATGTTGTCAAAG
Source organism: Carcina quercana (assembly GCA_910589575.2). Taxonomy (NCBI): domain Eukaryota; kingdom Metazoa; phylum Arthropoda; class Insecta; order Lepidoptera; family Depressariidae; genus Carcina; species Carcina quercana. The sequence continues at coordinate 4,374,488 of OU342430.1, forward strand.
TGTTTAACACTTCGCGAGCGGAGTTCGAACGAACCGCTATCGTGGTTAATTTCGAGCTAAATACTTTTGATAAAGTGCCTATCGGTGGCGATAAGATACGTGTATTTTGTTGAGAACTTGATTATGTTATTAATTTTCGTATTTAGGTGATACTGCCCTTGGTCCGTTATCGGGATGCTCATCAAAACACAGGTCATTTTTAGGCTCTACTAGTACACATACAGTGACTTGTTTTGAATCTATTTGCAATAGTCAAAGCTTTGATAGTGATTTGCTTACACATGTTATCTACTGTTATAAATCTTCTGTTTTATCAAATTAGTCATTTCGGTTTGTACGTAATTTATGCTATATCATTTATCTATACTAACTATCAATTAGTATCAAACACTGCCACATTATCTCAGATACACATGAGTATCAATAGAAATACGTTACTGCTTTGATTACAATAATTTGTAAACAAACTATTGAGAAAATCAATTAAATTATCTTCTCCAGGGTATGCCAAGTTGACCGGCTTCGAGCTACGTGCTACGCGACTCCCAGCAATTTTTACCAGGTCGCCGTCTAGCAGGTGCCGACCCGGTACACGTATCCTGGTGATCGTCACTCGAGAAACCGGTTATCCGTTCTTAGAACAATGTGGCTTGCTCATTGCCACTTCAGCTCAGTGACTTGTCGAGCTATGTTGGTGACCTTAGTTTTTGTACGGATTATTTATATCGTCATAATAGTGCACGGTTTGAATGCAGATAGCTTTATATATTTCACTGAAAAATTCGACTGCTCTTTTACTATTGAAATTCACTGAATAAAATAAAATTTGTATATAGTTTTTATTTAGGTCATTGTGAGATTTAAATCTTGTCTTAATGGCAGCAAATCCGTATTTTTTGCAGAAACCCACCGATTACTACTTTCATTAATCAGGCTTCTGCTGCAGCTATTTTCTGCGGGGAAGAGTGGGGCCTCCTAATACAAGTATTATCTATACTTAAAAGGAGAGCCTCCACGTACTGTATGTATAAAGGTTGTTTAGGAAATAATCATTTTTTGACTACTGGAGAGTTGACAATCATGGAATGACGTCACGCATATGGTTGAAAAGAATATTAAAGCAGTATAAATAAAACCACACCATAAGAAACACAGAGAATATATTTTGAGATATAACACCACGACAGGTCAAAAATAAGGCTCACCACAGTGAGGAATGAGAAACGATATATATAAAAAACTCTATATAAATAGTCAACAAGGTGACGGTATCTAACGATACAATGAACTTATTACAAGGTACCCTACGATACACGCACGTAAGAGCAAAGATCATTGAAAACTTCGCAAGGGGATCTTTTTGTGATATTTCTACAATTAGTGTCAGCTCATTTTTGTATCACATAAAGTGTCACATACTTTTCCACAAAAAGTTCTTGTCTTAACATTCATGGTTTTAGGCTTGATTTCAAAGCCCAAAAATATATAAATTAGTCAATAGTTTAAAAAAATTACTGGCCAAAAATATCACACTGGGGATTGATTATTTTTTAACATTTAATTTTCATTTTGTATGGGTTCGCGTAATTTTTCGTATCAATTTTAAAAGAGTCCCTTGTTTTGTTTGAAGATTCGCAGTGAAACACATACCAAAGCGTGGGGAGGCATAATTTTTCAACAGTGCCAAGAATCTTTTATTGGTAACTTCTACCTTAGGGTATGTTCGAAAACACATAATAATTTTCAGTATTTTTCGAATCAACTTTAGAATTACTTTCTTTCAACTCTCATCTTGTTTTCGAATTTATCCCAAGAAGATGATTTAGTTCTTATTACTAGCTACATAATTTCCTACTTTCACGTGCCGCTACTTACGAAATATTATTGCGTTTCTTTTAGTAACATCTACTACCAATTTATAAGTATGCACTTATTAGAAAGGTATACAATTACAACATAATTTTACAAGAATGTATCATTAGATTAGTGATAGCACAGGTGAACAATATTCTACACTGACACGTACAAATCAGAATAATTCTTACTATTAGAAATACTATAATTTAATTTGGTGAAGACAGATATTGGTTTTGACAGTTTAGACAGTTTGTGGTTGAAAAACTGAGATTTCTTTTTTGTTGATTGTACAAGTGTGCTCTATATTTTTTTCGCATCGTATTGTCGTCTCGTTTTTCGCAAGAGCATGTGAAATACATTACCTACAGTGATAAATTACAAACGCAAACTGGAATTTCCAGTAACGGTCATCATTTATTATCGACTAATTATTGACCAAAACATACTGAATTGTCTGGTTTAAGAATAAAATCAATTGATATATGTTCGCGTTTTCTAAATTTTTGTAACTCAATTTTATAATTAGTCTCTTGTTTGAGTACAGTGACTTCCAGTAACCTTCTTCTGTTAAATGAAGTTGATGAACTTATCATACGAGTAGCTGAAATATTTCAATGGAAAAATTTGAATTTTCATTCTATAATGAAACGTAGGTACTATAAAATACTTGTTTAGAAAATCTCAAGTTATATGAGTTAACACCCAAATGAAAAAAGGTTTGATCATTTAAAAATTATGACGCTATGACAGCTTTATAGTCAAATAAACAACATAAAACGAACATGTTAAAACAGGACTCTAAAATTATCAATACAAGTTTCAAGTTCAATAAAGATTGTGACTTCATACTTTACAAATAGCTTAATTGAATACAACCTTAAATATAATCTATAGGTACTTTTAAAGGTGAAAATAAATTTGTTTATTTTATCATACTGTAACGAAAAAAAATGTAATAATGTAAATTTTGTAAATAAAAGTCAGTAATATTATGCGCTGAATTAGTTAAATGCATTGAAATGACATATTTAGGTTTTTTAACCCAATCTTTGAACAAAGGCACGCTTTGTTGAAATTTGATACAAATACATAAATAATTAATAAACAATACATAACGTTAATGACATTTAGAAAAATTTGATATTTATTGTTAGGTTTTAATTTATAAAACTTCATGCAGTAGGTGCCTTCTTAATAATTGATAAGTAAATGTTCATGTTGACACTGTCAGCGATATCTCTCAGTGTGTCACGGCGATAAGAGCTATCGAAGAAGAATCGACGCTATTAGCTATTTCGCGCAAAGCCAAGGTACAAAACTCTCCTCACTACGTCCTAGCTTCTGGTTGCTCGCAAACTAAACCTTCGTTTCTATTGCTAGCATAATTCGTATATCGCTAATTGTCGGCGAGAGGACTGTCCTTGATGAGACAATAGTTACTTTTTCTCACTTTGACGATTGTTGGTTGTAATACAAATTATGTTTAGGATTTGAGAGATACGTTTTTAAATTTATTTCCACCTTCATTATATTATCTATTAGGTACGTAACAAGGTTCACTATTGTAGTTCAAACATTACGTGTACTTATGTAAAAGTCTTTATAGGGGATCACAGTTGGAAATCTCTAGTTTGGTACATTAATTGGTGAGATTATATACATTACAACTACATGAAAATAAAATACTATAAGAATACAAGTGACAAAAATACAATGTCATATAATAGATACAAATGATACTCGACAAAACACAAATTTAATATAATTTTATAAAATTTAACATTGATAATCTCTACCAATTAATATTCTTAATTGAAGGGAGGTATATGTTAATATATAAAATTACATCCTTAATTTAAGGTTTTTGTTAAAATAGTTACAAGTTATAATTTAAAATATATTGGTTCTAAAGCCAAAACAGCATAAATGAACTTCCTTTAGAAATAATATTAACACATTCAGCAGAAGCATTTGAAAGAATGGATACAAATAACAAATGAAATATGGGTTGAAATATATTTATTGCATGGGTACCCTACATGGGAAAGAATATAGACATCTATGAATAAATCACAAATTCTACTAAACCAATATTTTCTAATTATTACTTAAATTTAAAGTTTAGAGTCACTACTGTTTACGTCTAACAGCATGAACATTTATGTCCAAAAAGTAGAAGGATCAGTTTCTTGTCGCTAACTTTGAACTAAAGGCGACAAACCATTATCCAAACCATTATAGATAAAAACAAATGATATAGGACGAAGACAGATAGAAGAATAAAATACAACACTACAAGATTCGATGTATAGCAGACACTGATCCTTCTATAAAATAGAAGCTACATCTAGAAGATCACATTGCGTACAGTAGGCTGAATTGTCTACTATTAAAATTATTTAATAAACACTTCTTAAACTATTTAGAAGTTGCATAGGAATCACAACATATCTAAACAAAATCTATATACAGAGTATAGTTTGAATTGAAATTATGAATAAAATTTACATAAGCAGCAAAATAATGAGAGTCCAGCTTGTGAAATGATTAAAAATAGTTTTAAAATTAATGAGGTCAAACATCGAAATCAACGTATTTTCGAGAAATTCTTCACTCCACCATGTGCTCTGTGAAAAGAATAAAATGTAATTGATATTAACGGAATAAAAGTATACATCAAATGATAGGGTTATAAACCTTATAACTTAAGTAATCGATGACCGTAAGGCACCTCGCGCACTAGTCGGCCACGAGCAAGACCCGTGGCCGCAACGACCAGATTTAACTAGAAATAGAAACCATACGAACGTCGCGCACTTGGCCGTTGCGGCCTTCTTTAGTGAATCTGGTCGTTGCGGCCACGGGTCGTGCTCGTGGCCGACTAGTGCACTAGGTGCCTAAGGATAATTCAACGGCAAGGGTAAGTGGTTTGAGCTGGTCTAGCGATGTAGAATTTTCTTTTGAAAACAGAGAAACGATTAAGAAGTTATATTTTGGTTTATGATGGATGGGCCCAAATGGACCAAAAATTTCAAGTTATGTTTATAACTGCATATTATTGAATATTTTCTAGAATCTTCTACAATAGTTCTACAATGTTTATTAAGTGGATATACCTATATTTATCTGTAAAACTTACCTTGTTCTTCAACTGGTGTATGTTCCTCATCTGAAGAATCGAATCTTGTCTCGATTAGCGAGCTCTGTTTAGATAATGACTGAAAAAAAGTGATTGTGATAGTAATTTATACGAAATGTTTCAGGAAACAATCCGATCCAACTATTTTTACAGAAAGAGGGATCATTCACAATCATTTCCATATTTAGATAGGTCATTAATATCCCTGACCATTTGGAGATGGACACGGTAAAGAAAGCGATTCTTAAACATACAGAAAACTACCGAGGGAGACTGAAACGACACCCCAACAAACTGGCTGCAGGGCTGAGTCAAGTCTCCCAAAGAGGCTTAAACGGAAGGAAATCACTGGAAATTGCAAGTGCAAACCTATTACGCAATAAAAACATTAAAACGCAAGAAACTTTTTTCCGCAATGTTTAGTTCGATATTGTGTTAAATATTGTACAATGGAACGGAATTCTTTGCGTGAACCTGCCTTTTAAAAAGAATATTACAAATATGGGAATTTTGTGATTCAATGCTCACCTTATTTGATCGTCGTCTTGGCGGCGATATCTTATTCCACAACGCTTCAAGCTGATCAAAGTGCTGTGATTGCGCAATGGCCGCCTCTTCGGGCCCTAAGCTCACTTGAGAACCTAAGTCCTTGTTCTTTGCCTCTTGTATTTTGGATATTTCCTCCATTGAAGCGGATACTGAGAATCTAAAACAAAAGCAATTTTCATCATTACTTTGTACCAGTGTGAAATATACGACAAAGATTTAAATGACATGGAAGCTATTGTTATTTATGGTTGGACACCTCATTTTTGCCAAGTACTAATCTGCATAATCTAACATCATAACACCTAGCTTTAGTAAGGTCGCGGAATATAAGCTTTCTTACCTTCTCTTCAGCCGTTCATCAACTTGAGCCATCATAGCCGCTGAAGTCAGATGTCCATACTTTTTCTGCCAGGTGTATGTATCTAAAGAGACTTCTTTCTTGAGTAGTCTCCTCATTGGTCGCTTCGGAGCTAAAGGCCTTAGCTCTGTAAGTTTTAATCGAATACCAAAAGATGTAGTCATGCAGTTTCAAGGTATGGGTTTCAAGAATCAATAGGAAGAGAATAGCAGTATTTTTACCGTCAATATCTTTCGTTGGAGCAGCATACGTAGGTATCTTGACATATGTAGCCGGTGTATTATGGAGGCATATAATTGGTAGACAACCTGATGAAAGGTAATTCCACATTTTAGAACCAATGCTACGCTAAGCTAAAGAATCAATAAAGAAAGGTATTTAGAGAGTCCACATTTTAGAACCAATGCTACGCTAAGCTAGGGAATCAATAAAGAAAGGTAATTAGTGAGTCCACATTTTAGAACCAATGCTACGCTAAGCTAAGGAATCAATAAAGAAAGGTATTTAGAGAGTCCACATTTTAGAACCAATGCTACGCTAAGCTAGGGAATCAATAAAGAAAGGTAATTAGTGAGTCCACATTTTAGAACCAATGCTACGCTAAGCTAAGGAATGAATAAATCATTTAAACGAGTGGGTAAAATTCTGTTAGCTTTTAAATTGAAACTAATGGTACATACATACCTCTATCTAATAGATGAATACCAAGCCGGGCACAATCGCTTGTGATTTGGAATCCAAGTAGAGGCACATGTAAGGCTAGCGATGTCAGAGCCAATCCACGTTTAGTTTCCCATATTATAAGTGTTTTGTCTTCAGCACCTACAAATTGTAATCAAAATTAATCAAATGCTACTCCAATTTGTTGGGGGGATTTAAATACTTGAACTGTTCACGAGCGTCCTTCGCATCTTCTGAACACTCCCTTAGTCAAGATCAAATATATAGTCAGCATACCACACTGTCCCGTGTGTCAATGTGTGGTTTGCTAAACGTCAATGTCAAAATGTCATCGACTGGCCGATTGTTAGAGCGGTGTGCAAGTGTGTGCGTTTAGTAGAACCAAACACGAAGGCATTGCCGAATCAGTGAAGTGATAGTCAATTGCAACTACAGCAACTCACTTGACAGTCAGAGAACCAAAGTGATCGACATAGCTCACCGTATTAGCAAACTGAAGTGGCAGTGGGACGATCATATTTGCCGAAGGACCGACAGTCGCTGGAGCAGACGAGTTCTCGAGTGGAGACCACGTATGACGTAGGACGTCCCCCGGTGAAGTGGAAAGACGACTTACGTTGGGTAACCGGACGTGAATGGATGCGGAGAGCAGAGGACCGAATCGAGTGGCGCACTCTGGGAGAGGCCTATGTCCAGCAGTGGACTGCCGCAGGCTGTGCATGATGAACTCACTTGACACGGCAATCGTTCCATCTCCAGTGACTTTGACACAGGTCACTTTGCCGAGATGTCCCGACAGCAGGTGTACGTCGGAGCCGGTGTTGATGTCCCACACTATGAGGTTGCAGTCCCACGAGCCAGACACTACTTGAGTTTTATTGGTGATTGCGACCGCCACACACGTCACTATGTCCGAGTGGCCAACTAACACCTAAACAAAAATACATCATTTATAAATTTTGCTTTTATTCTGGAGAATATATATATATATATATATATATATATATATATATATATATATATATATATATATATATATATTATATTCTACATCTATACTAGCCTCTGCCCGCAACTTAATTTTGTTTGTTTGTTTGATCACTCTTTTATTTACATCTTAACTTAAATAATTAAAACATGAAAACAGCTAATAAATATAAGTTGAGTCTAAGTCGGTATGCAAATTTGGCGGACTTATCCCTAAATAGATCTCCCTAGATAGATCTCTTCCAGTCAACCAGTGTGAGGAGAAGGATGAATGAATCATTCACGTGAATGTTTGGATTTATCACATGGGAACACTTATTCAATCGGGGTAAAAAAGTAGCATATATTTTGCCGGCCAAAAATTTGTTTAAAACATCTAGATTTTTTAGTTTTTATTGTGCATCAAATGCAATTGCTTTAAAACAACGCGGTTAAAAACCCAACTAGAAACCGACTTCAACTGCCTTAAAAGTCTACAGCAAATATATATAAAATTATATGCTTTTCTCATGGATGTTATTGACAAAACTGGAGCAGCTCTAGCTTTCAAATAAAAAAGGAATTATCAAAATCGGTTCATCCAGTCGATAGTTCTGAGGTAACAAACATAAAAAAACGCAAAAAAACATATCCGTCGTATTGAGAAACTCCTCCTTTTTTGAAGTTGGTTTAAAGTTAGTGTGTATGAGGTACCTGCGACAACTTCCCGCCGTCCAGTTGCCACACTTTGAGTGACATGTCCATGGATCCGGTCACCACATTCTGCGAGTCAGCGGTGAGAGCGAAGCACGTGATCCTCTCCGCGTGCGACACGGACCGCCTCTCTTCGCCGCTGTCCACGCCGGACAACGCCCAGATTCTCACAGAGTTATCGCCATCAGATAACACCTGGTAACGATGTCATTCACAATTAGATTTAAGACCAAAGAACAACCGAAAACTTATAGACAACGCACGTGTTACGTGCTAAAACATAGGCATGTCAATCTTATCATATTTTTTTGATGCGTCGATCGTTTTTATGAAAGCGCGATTTCGTATCTCAAAAGGAAAAAGGAATCCTTATTGCATCACTTTGTTGTCCGTCTTCTGTCTGTCTGTCAAGACCCTTTTCCTCGAGCCCACACGTGTTGAAATTAATATAGAATACTCAAATTTCTTGTAAAATTCCTTGGACCTGTAAGAAAAAACCAAACTTTCAGTCAACGTGATAAAAAGATACGGTCGTTTATGTCCCATACTTTTACGATTTCAACTTACCATTGAACTAGAATCATGGAATTAGGTAAGTAGCAAGGTCTGCACTAGTAAAGAAATACATACGAAAACTAATTTTTTAAATTATATCACGTTAAAATATATTTGTTTTGCGTTTAATCGGACTTATATTTTCTTTATAGCATTGTTCGGTGAGCTTACCTACTATTCATGATTTTCAGTATGTTAATTAATCATATTCTGTATGGAACCCTCGGGGCGCGAGTCAGACTCGCAGTTGGCCGGTTCTTTTAACGAAACAAAATCTAAAGTAAATGTTATTAATTCAGTCGTGTAGATGCCCAATAAGTTTGTATTGCATAGATGAACTTCGGCGTTAGGGAAGTTAAGGCATATCTTCTCGTCCCAAATACCTCAGTGTCTAAAGACAAAAGTCTTTAATCAGTGCGTGTGGCTAGCGATGACATACGGAACCGAAACGTGGTCTTTTACTGTGGGCCGAATAAACAAGCTCAAAGTCACTCAGCGAGCAATGGAACGAGCTATGCTCGGAATTTCTCTACGTGATAAGGTCCGGAATGAGGAAATCCTTAGACGAACAAATGTCACCGACGTAGCTCGACGAGTCAGTGAGCTGAAGTGGCAATGGGCAGGCCACATTGCTCGAAGAACCGATAACCGATGGGGAGTAAAAGTGGAGACGTTTCCTTTCTGATGATGAGATGAACTTACCGCAAACTTCATGTTGAGAGTGACGTCGATAGAGGCTGAGGGGCCGGTGGTGGAATGCAGCACTATCCCTGAGTCCACGAGCCACACGTTGACGTTGCGGGCTCGGTCCCCCGACATGGCGCGGCGACCGTCTGACATCATCAGCAGGGTTTGCAGGGCTGCTGAATGACCCTTTTTATGGAGAAACAACACGAATTGGTTGAGAAACAGTCTTTTCCGTTTCGGGCGGACTTACTCCCTCTCTTTTGATGGCGGTTCTGAGTGCCAGTAAAGTCTCCACTCTTTCCGCTACTTTATATTAGGGAAGGAATTTATTTCTCTCACATTAGCTGGCAGCTATTACGGTCAGTGTTCCGTTTTTATAGCTATAACCGTGTAGAGAGTAACAAGAATTTATTCAGAATAGTTCCTTACAAATCTTAATTTAAAGATATTAAAAATAGGACACCAGATTATGTCGGGAAATGAATATGCATTACCGTACAACTACCGTACAACATCAGCAAATGGTCCCTTAGATGATTACTGCACAAAGAATTTTAAAGATTATGGTAAAAGAAGTTCATTCTGAGAAACTTAGCCTTTACAATGATGACTTGAGGAAATGCGGTTGAGATGCGGTGAGAAATGCGAAATGCTTTGGATAATTACGTCAAAATAAAACTACATTCAGCGTGCGATATTTAAGGGGGAAATACCTTGTATGTTAACGACGGCGAATTATCCGCCAGCTGCCACACGACTACGGTTCTATCTTCGGATCCACTGAGCACTAGAAGGTTGTTCGGTGAGAAGGTAACACACGTGATGTGGCCAATGTGACCGTTGAGAGTGGCCTGTAGCCTGTGCGTGGACAACTGCCACACTCGCACGAGCCCCCGGGCACACCCGCTCGCTGCCAGCTGACCGTCTCTCGACACCTCCAGACAGCTGATCGGGATCAGCTCGCTTTGTTCTGCCTGTTAAACAGCATTCAATTTGTTTGTCCATTTTTGGGTACAGCAAACTTAATATAGCCAATTCACACCGCTGCCCTTGCTTTCGACTCTTATATACTTATGCAATTTTCAGACTCTTTTCACTGTTTGAACTAAAAAATGACAGACAAATAATTAGGTAACTTTCAGCAATCTGTTAAGAAATGAACAGTATGCAATTCTATTTATATGCATCAATCATTAGTTTAATGTAGGCATTTAGCTTCATGTATCGCGTATGAGCAATATGTATATGAGCATAGTCGTAGTTTAAAAACAATACTTTTTTACCAGTAGGTAGTGCCATACTGTAAAAGTGGAAATAAACCAAAACGTTGTAATTGCGACATCGAAATACTTGTCATTTTTATGTGAAGTTTTAACCGCAGATTTTGAGCTGGAATTAAAAGAACATGCGTTTAGAGCTACGCATGTTCTGGAAATTTGTATGTCATCTCTATTTAAAATATAAGTAAGGGTACAATTCACCAAGGAAAACAAACTTACAATCTAATGACTTACGGATGTTTTTACTGACGTCATTCGATATTGATCCTTGTTGCCTAAGATATCGTTAGTGAAGTGCACATGTTTATTAATACGCAATTTTTCAATAAAATCTAATGAAAATTACAACGTCTTAAATAAATTATCGCTGCCGAAATACCTCTGTAGTCGCTATAACAATTTTAAATTAATACTTGACAGAGGTACCAGAAGCCGGTTAATAAACGGGCGCGATATTAAATAAAGGTCAGGCTTTATTACATTCAGTGTAAGGAATTTAAGGAAAATTTATGTTAAATGGTATTAAAACGCGTTGATTTATATTACCTGGAGCAATGTCACGTTGGTAGTGGATTTCGTTTGTCGACGCTTTAATTGTTTCGTTGGCCTGAAGTTAGTCAAGTTGTCCTCGGTGTGGAATGAGTAGATTGTCACTCGGTTGCCGCCTGCGGGACAAAATTATACACTTGGATTCACAATTCGGCGGTCCCAGGTTCGATTCCCAGTGGGACCTGTTGGTACTCGGTTTGGTTGATGGTAGGGTATTTTTATGTCCACCTGGCTAACTACCACCATGTTACTTAAGTCTGCCGCCAAATTCCAGTGTTTATAGCACTGTTGTGTTCAGGTTTAAAAGGTAGCATAGTCAGCGCTTCTCATTAGCATGATGCTTCTGGTCCATCGTCGCTCTATCGTCACTTATTTATGGTAAGGTGAGATTAAGGCCAAGGATAAACCCATTTGTATTTAATAAGACCTAAAGCGCTGTGTTTTACTAATGTTTCTAGCTGTGGCCATGTAAAATATTCTTAGCTTCTGGCTGTATATGTATAAATTATTTTCTTGATACACCTTTCGTAAGTGTGGTCACACTGGTCGTGTACTTTACGCATCCTCTAACTACTGGCAACAAATCCTAGGTCAGAAAACGTTACATTACCACCAGAGTTAATTACCTCACAAGCTAATCACAAAACACACGTAGTTTAGTAAAAAAAGTGCGCTAATTCAGACAAAAATATAACAACAAAAACCATGTTTAACAAACACAAAGCGCAAAATTTTCAAGTACGCTGAGAACTCTAGCCGAATGTTGGAATGGCTATAAACATTCTTAAGTTGAAAAACGAATACAAAAATGTTACAAAACTTGATTGAATCAGATGAAACCAGTGGTATAATATCAGGTAAGTTTTTAATTTAGCGATGGTTTATCTTTGTGACTGTTTGTTCCGCACATACCAGCGGCCAGTAAGAAGTGGTCTTTATCAGCGACGGCCAGCGCCGCGAGGTCATGCGCGGCCGGCAGAGTCCGCAGCAGCTGCGCGCTGTGCAGGCTGTACACGTAGATGCGCTGATCCGCGCAGCCGACTGCTGCCCGCGACGAGTCGTGCGCAACGCAGAAGCATTTAACCTATATACAAATACGGGATTCAGACTACAAATAATGACTAAGTTAGCTAACCATGAAAACTTCCGATGTGTCGTTTTCTCGAAAAACGCAACTACTTTTCATCAAAATATGGCCGATCTCGGTCATGATCCGTACGATCGATCTGGGTTTGGAGGTCTAGATACTGTCCGTTGTAACAGTGTGACCTTCAAAGTGTGTGAGCTGCTGTGATGAAGAGCATCACAGTGACAGAGGATGTGGATGGGCGTCATCATCCTCAACCTCCTCACAGAATCTGCAAACCTTGTTGTCGCTCAGGTGGCTAAGGTGTTTCACAAACTTTTTGATTTACAGAAAATGCGATCAACCTGCCTAATGCGAACACAAGTATAAAGAGGATCTTTTGTTATACAGTGGTCCGCTTCATAAGTACCTACCCTGATTTGAAAGAAATTTTACTTAAACATAGTCAAAATTACAATTTAACTACACAAAGCGCGTTAAATATAAGTTATAAAGGCGAACAAGACAATGTATCAAAGTGTAACTATATCAAAGTCGTTATTCAAAACATTTAGCAACTTTGTTTTATTTACGAGCGTATGCGCCGTGGGCGTCTGAACTATGTAGACAAATTCGTGAGATTTGTATATGCTAAGTTAGCTAGTTTGTTGTCGTTTTGTATCTATTTATAACATACATTCGCGACATATAGTTTTACAAAACAAACACTGCAAATACTAAGGTTAAATAAATGTATCAGATCACTCGGTCTACTGACCCTTTAAAAATAAAGGATAAATGTGGACCAAGTAAATGTTGCCAATGATTGGTAATTTTTACACTTGGCAAAGAAAGTATAAGCACAGTATGATTTCCTCCTCACCTTTGTCTTATGCCTCTTCAACACATGCAAATGTGTGCCCGTGATGAAAGTCCTCAAATGCAGTTCATTATCACCCTGAAGTGTGATGAGGAACACATTATCGTCTGTGATGTCCATCGCCTGTATCGGCACGCCCGCAGACACCGTGCTCAGCAGTGTGAAGTTGTCTACATTCCAAGTGCAAACTGTCCCGTCTTGGGAGCACGTGACAAGGATCTCCCCATCTTGGATCACTTTGATAGTTGTCACTGAGCCTCGGTGGTGGTCTAGTTTCGTTACCTGTCGGGAAAATATATTATTAGAGACGGATACACAAGGCAACCCTCAGGTTTCTAAAATCAGACAAAATGTTCCAACCAATCTTGAACTTTATATGCATTATTGTGATGTACGGATTATACTTTCAAGATGATGTGCTGTTGTGTGAACGCACGGCTACAAATAAATCTATACATTTCCAGTATAAACTGACCTCTCATCGCGCGGAAAGCCCATACAATGCGAGGTCGTAGCCGTGTGTATGAGGATAATAGTAGCCGTAATAGGAGCGACCACTTACATATGTAACTTTTTGTCGTGGATAGACAGTTGCTTTGGCAACCCCGTAAATGTAATAGGAAGTGAGTGACCTTACAAAATCTTGGATTACTCCTGCACGCTTGTGGGATTTCTCTCCGAATGCTACCATACTAAATTTATGTTGCCATAATCTTTTAAAATAGCATAGCTAGCTTTGTGCAGTAATTATCTAAAAATAGGAGATGAAATTATAGTGTCGCGAAATGAATACTATTAATTATTACTATGGTCCCTAGATGACACTTTGAACAGTATTGGAAAAATTGTGTGTAAAAATTGAGTTTCCCCAGGAAGTTGGATGGATACTCATTTCGCGACATATAATACGATGTCTTATTTTTAGATAATTACTGCACAAAGCCAGCTGTTCTATTTTAAAAGATTATGGTAATAGAAATGTAGTACGAAACTTTCGATTCGATTCTATAACCAACCAGATCCATTCCCACCCTCGCACAATAGCCAAAATACGGCTATGCTTATAGTTTACAATAAAACTATTTGATTTGAAAACTATTGTGATGAATGTTCGTGCAATTCTTTATTCCCACGTAAGCCGTATTTCAGTTACACAAAGTTTACATATGATTAACGTTTAAATTGAAATGAATACGTATTACCCGTCGATATTAGAAGATAACTTTTTTCAACATAAATAAAGGAAACAAATTTTGACTTTCATGATTATTATGGCTAATGATACAATTATTGACAAAATTATTTTTTATTTAAACCAATGTATATTTAACAAACCTATGTTTTAACACTTGCAAATATACACATAAACGCTCAAAGACAAACTGGAATACATATGTATATCAGACATATTTAAAGGATTATCTACTCCGAAATAGTTATCCCGCTTTGACTGTCTTTTAATCGTTATATGGTTGGGTTTAGCATTGTGGTTTCCTTACCAAGGCACCGTCGACCAATGAGGTGACGATCACAGCGGAGTCCTCCCCTCCACTGATGACCAGTGACCTGTTGACGATGGCAGCGACGCAGAGCACCGGGGCTATGTGCTCTCTGAAACAAAACATTTTCTTCATAAACAGGTCACTTTCACATCAGGTCACAGGACGTATCCACAATGAAAATGTAGATAGGAGTTTGGATCGTGCACTGAGAGTTCCGATCTAAAAAACAAATGACATCCTTTCTAAATTTATAATCGAAAGTATTTGCATTTGCTGAAATAAACAGCAGTGACAGACGGAATAAGTTGCACTATTGAAGGGTTGCCCTTAAGTATTTTTAGGGTACCGTACCTCAAGAAAAAAACAACCTTATAGGGTCACTTTTTTGTCCGTCCGTCTGTCTGTCTGTCAAGACCTTTTTTCTTAGTAACGCGTAGAGATATGTTGAAATTAATAATGAATACTGTCTGCAGTCCGTTGGATCCGTAAAAAAATCAAAGTTCAACGCAATAAAAAGATACGGCTGTTAAAGCCATATTTTTACAATTGCATGAATCAAATAGAATGTAAGGAATCAAAAACCTATAAGGTACTTCCCGTTGACCTAGAACGCTGAAATTTGGCAAGAAGCAAGGTTATATAGCATACTATATATATTATTATAGGAATAAATATGAAAACCAGGGCTTTTTATAACACAGTAAAAATATCATTTTATTTTTACAAACATAACTTTGCAGTTGAAAGCCATACATCGTGTATGTAATTTAACTGCAAAGTGAAGTTGGTTATTCAATTAAACTTGCATTTTTGGTACAGCACTGTTGGGTGCATATTTCCTTACCTATTATTTATGATTTTCAGTAAATTATTCAGTTCATTCATTCATTCATCATTCGTTTATTTTCAAAAAACAGTATAATAAATTATATAAAATTATACTAATTCTTTACGGAACCCTTGTTGCGCGAGTCTGACTCTCGCTTTGACTATTCTAAAGGATCATGTTTAGCACCCCCTAAATTCCCCTTCACTATTATTTTGTAAAGTTTATTATAGTAATTACCACTGAGCTTCTTAAAAACCTTATGAGAATATTCACAGCGATTCCAAAGCAACACAGCCTTTGTGAAACTAATTTAATTAAAACGATTAAAGAGTTTCGTTTACTCTAATCCAAAATTGAAGCTCTGTTTTCTGATTAACTCAGCCGTAATTAATTGTGATTTAAAATAAAATTTGGCTAATAAATTCTGGTGAACCTTTTGACAAAATATACGCTCGACTCAAACCTTACTTCCATGGATATTATGTAATTAGAATATAACGAATAAAAGCTATTCTTTTGGTTTTGGTTTGGAAATTAACGCAATGAGTACCAAATTCTGAGAAATGAAAACCAATTAACATATATCCATACCTAAACGTAAAGTAATTATGATGATTTTAATTAATGAGCAAGCAATGGTCTCTTGCGATATGATTTTTACCGTTATGTTGAATATTGACCAACGTATTATGTGTTGCAGCATCGTCCAACTGTGAGCCAGTGAAATCTTACTGCGATCGTAAACCTTGTCAAACATGATGATTATGACAAAGTTTTTCATGAAAAGCTTGTTTGTTGTAGCTATTAAAGACAAACTACATCGTGGACTCATAATCCAGAGGTGCCGGATTCGATGCCTATTTGTACTCTTTTTTTTCTAGCTACCAATATATCACCTATAACACATTTACAAAAAAAATTGGACCTCGGTGGAACATGAGGCCTCTACCACATCCCCCCGCTCCCTTCTCCACGTTCGTCCTGACGCCTCAGTACGGTTCGCACACCGTAACCATGCGTCGCAGTGACGTCATCGTCGCCAGGCCCAAACTTATAGTGAACGGGTAGTAAGTATGCCGCTAAACAGCAGTTTTATCAAAGGTAGGTAGGTCAATCAAGTTTCTTCATAAAAAGCCCGATCGCCCGTGGTGATCTGAGGATGAAGGTTCGGTTAACGGTTGATAAGTATCTTACAATATCTTCGTCTTGACGGCCAACGTGTGCAGGTCCCACACGATGACGGTGGTGTCCTCCGAGCCCGTCAGCAGGTACTGAGACTCTCTGGTCACGCACATGCACAGGATTCTGCCGGAGTGACCTGCACACAACAAGAAATACGCTGTCATAAAGAATTTGAACATAAACGCTGCATTCGGTTTCATGTTTGCGCCCCGACACACGACTCCAAATGAGTAATAAAATCATCGACTAACAACTCATCCTTTACTCCTGGCTTAATATTACAAAATGGGGCACAATGTCAGCCATGTTTAATCTAAAATAAGTTTTTTAAGCCGAATTTAATTTGATGTGACGTCATCGTACCATTGTCATATTAAAATATTTAGAATTATAATAGCAATCCGTTTTTAGGCTTGCATACAAAGGATGCCCAGTATTAAATTAGTTGATTATCACAGGGCTATATCTTTTGTACAGTAATAAGCAGACATTTGAAATTTTCACAAAGGCCGCTAAAACAACAAATATTTAAAAAATAAAAATTCAAGTCAGTCACCATACAAGAAACATGTTTTTTCTGCATTCTTCAACGTTGTGTTTAATTTTGTACTACGGTGGTACGGAACGGACTCGTATGCAAGCTCGACTCGCATTTGGACGTTTGTTTTCATTTTATATTACGGAACACACGTGAAGGGAAAAATTTCTCGCCCGCCCTAGGGCGGCAAAGTAAAATCTCTTTAGCTTGATGCCAAAACCAATTTGCATGACTTAAATTGAATTGAAGTGCAGCATTTGTTTAATTTCGCTTGAAGCTGCATTTATATTTTCCCTTGCATTTGTATTTAATAATAATACTTTACCAGTATATCAATGAATAACAAATCAATTTATCAAACATACAAAAGTTCCAACCGCCACATACTTTCAGCAGGTGCGAAATTGAATACAAACAGCTTTAGTTGGTGAGCTGATTCGCGTCTAAAAGTAGAATAATATTCACGTTCCGCATAAAGGCTAAAAGCTTTATGGCGTCGCTAAAATAAATACGTGGGCACACAAACGTATTCAAAGAAACAAAGGAGCCCGCAGCGCCCACGATAAATTTAAAATAATTGTATTACCAACCGAGGGACCGAACCGTCCAGAAGATAGGGTGACTTGTTGAGTATACGGGAACGACATGATGTTAAAACCCTTGTTAAAAGAGACGTTTAAAATCCGGCCCGGAGGTGCATTCACTAAGGAGAAACCTCCTTATATTCTCACGGCTCGACTATGTCTTTGCTGACGTCGAAACTTATGGCAGGTACAACATTTATTTTTTACTCATTCGTTAATTTAATTATCTACGGAACACTAGGTCTGCCATTTGGTTGTTTGTTAAAATGTATAATGTGTCCACACATGGCTTTCATATCACCATTGTAAGTGAAGGCATTTTGATGGAAAGCGTGAAGCCTCAAGTTAATAAGGCTCTCTCGAAAAAACTTTTACTCCGTACCGGTTATCAGTTCTTCGAACGATGTGGCCTGCTCTCACTGACTTGTCGAGCTTTGTCGGTGACCATAGTTCGCCTACGGATTTCCTCATTCTGGATTTTATCACGTAGAGAAAAAAAATGGCCGTGATCATGTAGTGGTTATGACGCTAGGTTTTGATCATAATATTATTTTTCCAAAACACCTAATTTTATTCAACGTACAAAAGCGAAATCCTGTCAATGATGCCACATCTTAACACCCCGTAATTGAAGCTCCAAATTAACGATTCCCGGAATTCCGTCAGACATTCCCAAAAGCAGTCCCGTCCACGAAGGATTATTCTCGGAAAACCGGAATGTACCTGGTACTTTGTCGGGTCTGCTAGCGTCCCCTTTGTTAATATTGAAACGGTAAACGCCTAAATTAGTTAACAATAACTATCGTATAATTTGGTGTTAATCGTATACCTTTTTGAAAGTTAGAATTTTTAAGTCTCTTTATGGAATGACGAATAAATAATCTCGAATATTTATTGCATTATTTATTAGATGTATATTGTTTTTAAACGTTGGTATATCAAAATAACCCTTGAAATTGTATCGATTCTAAATCATTCCATATGTATAGAATGATCAGTTTTCATACAATTTTTCTCCGGCCGGCCGATGCTCGCATGTATTTAGTCAGTACAGCAATTTCGATTTATCACGGAATAGGTAGTCAAAATAATACCTAAATTTCCAAGCATTTTTGCGAAAAGATTATTTAATTCAATATGTACAATTACGGGGTAATTCTAAGTACTCTTTCATCAATATTTTGTTATAATACCAAGGAAAGAAATTGCTTTGATCATGGTATTAGTAAAGATGTGGATCAAGTTAAGGGTAAGTCAACGTTTATGTTAAATCTGAGGATAAATAAGACTGGTGGTTAATTTTTCTTCTTTGAATGATCTCAATGTTGAATTTAAAATAATTTGAAAATATTTTCTTTCCAAAATAAAAGTCACTTGACGGATTTTCAATTTTTTGGGGGTTCCATACTGAAAGAATGGGTCCGTCTATCTTTCTGTCTATCACATGTCTGTGTCACACAGATTGTGTATAAACACGAGTATGTGGGCTATTACAGTAAATGGAAAAAATATGTTACAAGCTAAAAAGAGTCGAAATAGTAACACAAGAAACGTGTTTTTTCGGCGGTATATGCTCGATCTATTGTTACATATTGTACGCAGTACATTGATACTCGCAATTGAATGAATATGAATAAAGGATACTTCTATTATAAATGGAACAGTGAATTCTTTGGCTGTTTCTCTTTGCACATAGCCCATCCACGACAGAAGGAGAAAGTGTTTAGTAGTTCTCTTAAGAGCTGGTGTCAAAGCGCCCATACAAACGTAGTCCAGTCATATTTTGAGTATTAAGCTATGAAAATCTATGAAATTTTCAAGACACAATCAAGAAACAAATATCTGTGTCGGTGGTGAGTCAGATTTTCGTTTAAATATATACTTCCAGAGTTACAGGGCGTCAAAGAATTGTATTTTACGGTTATAAAAAGCCCCAACTTTGAACCTGTTTTACAAGAGTATGAATCAATTTATAACAATTTGGAAAAACTACCGACATCTGAAATTTCATTAGTATACTGTGTTAAAAAATGGTTACATAATATACTGTATCCTTCAAATGATCCCTGGACTACGAAACATCCAAATAAAGGGTGGATAACTTCGCGTAGTGTATGCTGTCTCACCGTACGCGCTCGGGTAGGATAGGGCTCGGATAGGAACAGCTACAAAACAATCCAAATTTGAACGCGGCCACGTGGTCTAACCAACATAGCCTCTTAAGATTAAAATGGCCATAGAGACCTAATCTGGTCCAAAATAATGTTATGATATCATTGGAATATAATAATTTGCATTTAGACACTCGTGCTTGTTTTACTTGCGTGCGTTTGGCTAACTAACTCAAGCAAGCAACCATTAGCTAATTCTGACATGAGCCGAAATAACGACCGTTCTATTGATGCAAGGACCCCGCCCACATCCGCAAAATGTTCTGTTGACTCAACTAACTAGGACCAGTGTGCCGTTGACCTTTAGTTAAATAAACAGAGACTGGCCGAGGGAACATTGTTTTGATATTATGTTACAGCCCCGACTAATGAGTTTTGTACAAACTTTTCAAGGCGCGTGAGAGTTGTACTCAATTTGTTTAGGTACGCTTTTTAGCGAGCTGTGAACTTGCAAATTGTTATTCTAGATTGAAGTACATAGGTTCCATTACCGCTGAGCGGAAATGTTTTTAATTAAGTCTCGCTCAAAGTGCGATACTATTATCTCGGGGTTTTTGAAAGATATTTAGCCAAGTTTTGAGAAGTTTTTCTTCGTTTATGGTCTTCTGCTCAGCTGGTCAGCTGAATGGTCTTGTCAGGAGTTCAATCAAATGATTTAATGATTATAAAAACATAGTGAAAAATGACGTGATATTTGTTCCTATTCCCATACATCGAACGGATGACATTTGTATAGATGCGCATATTTGAGTGGGTTCGCGCGCGACATATTATCGACGAGCTTATCGTCACACTATGAGATGAAGGCTAAGCGGAAACGATTGTTCGAAAACCAGAAACATATTGTGATATTTATAAGCCGTTGTTCGTTAGGAAGTATAGAAGCACTACTTACCTTTGAAAGTGTGTACTTTGGAGTTGGACATGATATGCCATAGCTGAGGGTCTCCGGCAGAGGGCGCCAGCACCAGGTGTTGTCCGGACGGCGCTAGTTGCAGCAGGCGTGCGCCGGCGCCGGGGCTAGAACCGCCCACCGACACCACCCGCACCGTAGACGCTATTGGTGGCTGTAGCCTGAAGAACGGGGCTCTCATTGAATCACTCATTTAATATTGATACTAAATAAAAAAGAGAAATAAGTTCCTAATTACATACAGTCACAATTTTAAAGGTCTTTGTAAAAAGCATGAGCCCAAAAAGGTTTTAATGTTCTAATTTTTTTAACCTTCATGGTGTAGGTACTCCGTCGCAAGACAAAACTCTTTTTCCCGCTACACATAGAGTTCTTCAAGAAGATTCATGGCAACAGATGCGATCGGTCAGGTGCCGGCAATCTCCTTAAGCACCCCGGTCCGACCAAATTGAATGAAATAGTTTATTGAACAGCCCGGCATTAGCAGCAACGATCCCTATCCCCTATTTGTTCCCCTGCTTCAACGTGACTCGACTTGATTGCCCACTTTTCGTGGCATTCGTTTAGGGGGCTAACTTCACCTGTTCGATATTAGGACGGATTTTCTTGTTTCGGTATGTGTGTGTTGTGATTGTTTGGTGCCTTGTGTGATCTCAGAGCAACTTTGTTATCTGGGATTGTGACGAAAATATACGATGTCAATTTGTTGATATTGCGTTAGTAAAATTGCAATGCTATATTTCCCCCTTTGATGTAATGTACTATTAAATACCACATTTGTTTAGAGTTGAAACAGGTTTAGAAAAGGGGGAGGTGTTGGTGTTATGGTGAGCGAGGTTAGGTGAGTGTGAGAGAGGTTAGGTGAGTGTGAGAGATTAAGAATGGTGGGCTGTTTTGTTTTTGTGCGTTAATTTTTTGTTGTTGTATTTGTATAAATTACTCTCTATGTATACTAACCATCCATTGAGTGGCACCAGGAGAGGTTTATCGTATCCGTCGCACCATGCCATCGCTGAGGTGACCAGGGTAGCCAGAACTCCTCGCCGCGCCACCGCTGGTCGTAGCCATGCTATTATCTGTACGACATAGATCATTAACAGCCTATACATGTCCCTGCAGGTGCTCAGGCCTACTCTCATACAGAGAGTGTATGGGCCGTAGTCCACCACGCGGGCCCAGTGCGGATTGGCGGACTTCACATGCCTGTTCAAGACATGCAGGTTTCCTCACGATGTTTTCCTTCACCTTTAAGCAATCGGATAATGTACTTGAATTGAAAAACAACTCATAGGTACACGGCTGGATTCGAACTCGGAACCCTCAGATTGTGAGACCGCGCCTTATCCACTGCGCCACCGACGCTTCTACATAAATCATTGGTTAGTATTTATCATAAAAAAATTGGATGAATATTACTTTGCACACGCATTATGAAAATTTCGAACATAATTATTGTCTTTGAATTGTTTTTCAATTTAGGAAAAATAATAAAAAAAACCATAATTTTTGATTCAATTATTAATGTTTGTCTCCATATTAGTCAAATTTTTTCGAATGTCGAATTTCGAAAGTCGAATGAGCTCAACGGTTTTAGTGTTCATAATTTAATTGTAATTCTAAACCAAATAAAATACTATTCAGCAGGTGGGCAGAAGCACCTACCTAATATCATCTTACTGCGATCACAAATCGCATAAGATGATGAAGACTTGATGATTACGACGAATTATCTCATGAAAGGTCCAGCGTGGCGATCTATGCAGCAGGCTCATGCCCAACAGTGGGCTTATGCAGATGATTAGAAATACTGATAATACTATATATATAAGCTTATACTATAATATATAAGCTTTTTTGAAAACTACTACAAAACCCTAAAAAAACGAACAGCCAATTGAAAAGGCGAAACAAAAAAAATCCTTTGTAGCATTCTATTTACCTTGTAACCAATAGAAAAGCTATTTACTACGATCGATCTTGAGGAACAACGATGTATTGTAGTTGAAAGCGAATGGAGAATAAATAAACATCAATTCTTCACTGTATTCAATTTTACACATCGCTGGGTGCGCGAGTGATGTGCTGTGGCCTCAAGGTTTCGTAACGCTATTGAACATGTTGTTGATTGATACGAGTACATGAGGTTTAGTATTTAGAATTGTGACTTCCCATTGAATGCCACAGTCGACAGCTAAGGGATGTTCACAGGAACTCACTCCTGCGTATATTTTACCATACTGCGATTACCAAGGGTAGTGAATATAAAAAATCATCTTCCGCAGGAAATATTTCGAAATATTTTGTTTATTTAATCGTACTATTTTTTATATTTAGCCGACTTGTAACTACTTCAAAACCATAGCGAAATAGTTTTTTTGAATCCATAAATTGCCGTTACAATTTCACAAATAGATGAAACTAGAGATACTGTGAAAGGAAATGATAGGACACTTTAAAAATAAATAGGCTTTCGTTTGACTATAATCTCAAACCTGACTTGTAGTGATTATATAGTCTAGGAGCATATTATCCTTATCTTTAGGTTGACTAGTAATAGCCTACACTCTGGCCTTGAAGAAATTCAGATCGTATCACTTGGGAAACGCAGAAGCCGGCAGGGAGTTCAGCTTCTTAGTAGTGTACATATCTATAAGGTAGCGAGTGGTGGAATGACATGTAACTTAGGGTGGAACCTCGCCATTGTTCTGGTTGTTTAATTGTAGAAGGGGTAAGGTTCAATAAAATCATGGAGTTCATTCATTAATTTGTTCAAAGATTCTTAAGGTTAGCACACATTAGCTTATTCTTAGGATACTAAAAATACATTTCTGTTTGCTAGCTAGCTAAAGATATGATAAATTATGTATCGCTAAGCTAAACTCTCGAGAAACCGAGATCTGTGACCAAGATGGATAAAAATGACTGTCGAATTAAACGGTATAAGAATGGAAATTCATTGGTTTTAACATAGCCGATATTGTGTAACAATTAACGATCTTATATGCCAGCCAACATGACATAGCAACTGTACAAAAAATATTCGGCCTATTTAACGCTTCACGATTTATACGTGGTGGAACACAAAGAGTCATCCCCATACATCTTTATCAACGCTATGAATAGCTCCACTTCACACTTATGATTCTTTGTTCTGCAACAAAAGATTGATGGAATGATGTATCTGTCAATACATCAATGGCAGATAAATAACATTCATCTCTGAGAGACTGAGCAATGAACCGCAAACTGCGGAGAATTGGAGATGGTATAGAGATTGAAGGGATATTGTAGGAGTGCCCCAAGGCAATAATCTGTTAGTTGAGAGCTTCTTCAACACATCAAAATAACGAGAACTTCTAAGAGTAAAAAATAATAAAATAAGCAAATAAATGTTACACGTATTTCTTCCCACGGACAACACTTTTTGATATATTTGTCTCACACGAAGCAGTGTACATAGGTAAATGTATAAAATAGAACAGTAGAAAAATAGCCAAAAATATTGAATCAGAAATAGTCAACTAGCTCAAAGCGCAGGATACAAAGAGAATTGACAGTTGGAAAAACACGGGTCCCAAAGCAAAACGTCGAAACGAAAACATTTCCATTTCAATTAACCAGAAAGCAAAGTTTTTCCGGATGCCCGGAGATAGGGATCCACATAAATATGTACACGTGTGTTTTATACAAAAAATTAGAAGCTCTAGCTAGTAAACAACACAGGCGGGGTCGGGGTAAGTAAAGTAAACCTTTTGAAGTGAAACTTTGTTCAGCCCGGGGCTTGGGGCGGTGCTTGCAAAGGAACTATTTTTATTGGGTAAACTTTTTGAGTGAACAGGCTGACGTAGTGCGGCGTGACCTTTACGAAAGGTGATCTGATGGCCTGAGGACCAGTGAAGTGGTTAGTCATATTTGACAAAATAATGGACGTCTGCTAAATACCTATAAAGCCATGCTTCGAGACCAGTTAAGTAAGTTTTCATCCGACTTCATAAAAAGAGGAGCTTCTCAACGACTGAATGTTTTTTTGTATGTATATTACGCGATCAATTCATATTTGGCGATACTGCCAATTATGAATTGATTTTCATGCCTCTTTGTTTAGTTGATTCTTCAGAGGTGATTCAATATAAATTTTATCGAAATTGAGTTAGCGCTTCTTGAGAAAATCAACAAAAACAAAATATATACCCAGATAATTGTACCTCTATTGGTGAACATATTAGTGAATTCTGCGGCAGTTGAAGTATGTAGGTTCCTTAGTTCTTTTTGAACGCGTTAATGCCTGAATAGATACTTATTAAATTAGAATAGAACATTATATAGCCTACGAAGTCACTTGGTGATAAGTTATGATGTGGCGTAGTTTGCAAGTAAACTTAATTTTTGGGACCACATAAAGAAAAAAATGGTG
This sequence comes from Carcina quercana, assembly GCA_910589575.2. NCBI lineage: Eukaryota > Metazoa > Arthropoda > Insecta > Lepidoptera > Depressariidae > Carcina > Carcina quercana. Next base: position 4,399,902 of record OU342430.1, read on the forward strand.
ATGATTTCTTATATCTAACTTATATTAGAAATTTTTATGAACGTTCAACTAATTAACTATTTTATAGCTAAAAATTTAGCATTAGCATTTGCTAACCAAAGCAGATATGACAAATAGACGAAGTAGAAGAAGTCACGAATGCACTGCTTTTAATCGTTATTTACTTTAAAAAAATTAAAAGACGCGTAGAATAGATAATATTACTTCATACTTAAATTAGTCTCACTTCTCTACGAATAATGTAGCAACTGCTACGATGCTACGAAGTCTATTTTTCTCACACAACATACGAGTATGAAAGTGTTTTTATTATAATTTAAAATGTATACACAACATTCTATTAATTAATAACGGTTATTATTAAACTATATATAGTTGGCTAAGGGAGAGCGTAACCTCATTCCCCACACAGGTATTTACATACTAAGAAGGTTCCAACCTTGTATTCTATTTATGTTGTACGTTGAAAAGAAATACACGTTATCAAATATTACAGTAACGTTATGTTTTTTCTTCAAATAAGAAAGAAGAGACGATTTAACTTATACGTGCGAAATGTTTGGGTGAAAACATTCACTTCTACAGCTTAAAGTCAACGTACATCATATGCGCCAAAACGTTATTCAAAATAATGATATCAAATCATTTACACATCACTATCATGGAACATCGATAATAAGTACTGGATGGATTTACCTTACTCGTTGCAATAGTGACAATTATTGCACATCTTGTTTTGCACTCGATGCGACGCTCAAATATAATAAAATTTCTTTTTTGAATGTTTAGAGCTGTCACGGTGCGTAGCAATATTATAACGTTATGTTAACGATATTTGTTTTTTAATATTATTGTTTTGTAAGACACTCAACTTATACTTTTTAAGTTTCAAAGACACGTTTTACCAACGTTACATTTAAAGGGAAAGTAAAAGCCAAGTACAGTGAAGTGAAAAGTGTTAGTGTACCAGTGGTGTCAAGTTGTTAGTACTCGTAGTGGCAGTCTATCTCAGTTGTGTCAAAGGACTGTGTGGAAAATGCAGGCACGGACTCAGTGCGTAAGACCAAGATCCGTACTCAGTGTAGACAGGGTTGCACTCTATTAAAAGGACCCGAGATTTGACCACCAAACCCCGAAACTCTTATTAACTTCGATCTCGGTCCGTCATGCTTACTTGTGCTCCTAGCTGCATGGGGTCTCTAGTGAGGATGTCGCTGGACTTCCTGACGGCTCCGTACACCAGCTCCACGTCGCGGTCCAGGATGTAGCACCGCACATGCTCCAGTATGCAGCGGAGGTACGATATAGTCACCGTTTGTACCTGAGGGCAAAATAAATTAAGTTAAAATATTATTTTGGCAAGGGATTCCTATATTCCAAATTTTATATGTCCGTTAGTATATTTTTAAACCACCTCCTTGTTCAAGCGTCTCAATATTGACTATCGATCTAGGAGCTGTAAGTTTGATTTCCAGTGCGGCGTATTCGATTGGTGTTGCAATGATGATTGATGAAGTCAATAGGTTAGAAACAAAATGTGTACCCATGGACCTAAAAATATATTTATTACATACGAAACAGATTTGGGTGGTATGAAATAGTCAAATATGGCTCTATCTGAATGGAGTGAATCGTCAACATTGCCGTAATATTGCGGCAAGATATGCCTTAGGGCCTAATTTGAAGAGAATATGTCGCAATGTGTGCAAATAATATATATTCGTGGCTGAGTTTACAATACGAGGTCTTACGTCATCAGGATATTAATTTATGAAACAGTTGGGTAAATATTCACACAGCCTAATGCTGAAGCATACATGAGCAATTTTTTTTGAAAACTACCGAGCCACAGTATCTGATCAATCTGTAGAAATTACTTTAAGAAATCTTTCAATAAAATTCAACAATTGTTCCGCTGGTATTGCTTTTAATTGCTTCATATTGCTAAAAGTTGCTGATATGAATTACCGAATTGGGTATAAAGTACGATGTATCGCAATATGGAGCAACGTTGCTGTATACAGCCTAGGTATTCCAGTAAACTGCTTGATGTATCCGTGACGTCACCATTGTCAATATTGCCTGGGATTGCGCTATTTAAATTGACCGTACAAGCGCAGTCAAAGTTTTGATTAAAATTGTAGCTTGCATTAATACATGCAAGCTACAATTTTAATCAAAACTTTGACTGCGATCGTTAGACTGGGATCGTTAAATAAATTCAATATTAACGTATGTTCTATGTTCTTCGCTGGTTTTCTATTACGCAGTAACGGTGCAACGATTTGTTTTTGTCACAGTGATAATGGGCTGAAGAGTGACGGAATCCTTTTGTCACGTTTTATTACTCAAGATAATTATGTAGGTAAATTGGTTGGGTTGATAAGTGCGACTAAAATGCACCTGTATTCAAAACGTATCAATAACACTCATTTCATAGAGATAAATTATATGAGACGTTGAATTTGTTTCACTTGAATACAAATAAATAAAAAACTTATAAGAATTTATTGTAGCCTAGTAATTTACGTTCAGTTAGTTAATTAGTAGCCAATCTACCTAGATATTTGTGGTAGATCGACACAACAATACGAGAGCAAATAGTCATTCAAAATTTATTCAACTATTGAAACATTGAATGTCACCCGTACGACAATAAACGGCAGGTACAGAGCGTTCGACCGCAAACATCAACGCGCATTGCTATGCATAACGGGGCTGCGAGTGGCGTAGCTCTCATATCTAGTGTGGTTACTGCTAAATACATACATAATATTCATAAAATATATCTTCCTTCAAGTCTTTAATCAGTTCGTGTCGCCAGTGATGACATACGGAACCGAAACGTGGTCCTTTACTGTAAGCCGAATAAACAAGCTCAAACACAACAACAAGAACGAGCTATGCTCGGAATTTCTCGACGTGATATAATCCGAAATGAGGAAATCCGTAGACGAACGAAGGTCACCGACATAGCTCGACGGGTCAGTGAGCTGTAGTGGCAATGGGCAGGCAACATCGCTCGAAGAATCGATAACCGGTGGGGAGTAAAGGTTCTCGAGTGGCGACCACGTACCGGGAAACGTCTACCAGGCCGTCCCCCTACTAGGTGAAGCGACGACCTGGTTAGAGTCGCAGGGAGTCGCTGGATGCAGGTGGCTCGGGACCGGTCGATGTGGACAGCAATAGACATGCCCTGGTTGATCTAACTTGATGAGAACTGAAGTAATTGGTTAATAAATAAATAAATGCTATCATAAAATAAATGTGACTATCTGGACGATAAAATAGTGACATTAGTATTTTTATGTAAATATTGTTTAATTTAGCTGAAAGTAATTATTTTGATTATACGGACTGGAACCTCATAGTACGTCCATATCTAAATGTATGCAAGTAAAAATTATAAATATCGCATACTTTTGTAAAGGTTGATTATAGTGGCTTTTTATAATAAATATCATGGACTTTAATAAGCTACGTTAAAATCCCAGAAAATTGATATTCGGGAGAATTTGATAATGTGGTCATAGATAGACCGTTAGGCGCAATTTTTACTAATATGATTATAGTCAAACCCCCACCCCCGGACCTTAATGCCCCTCCCCATTCTCTACCAAAAAATGACGTATATAGATCGATTGACACACTGATGAAAACTGTGCATATAAATCTCGATCTAGTAGTTTAAAACTAACTTATCACGTTTTACCTCACTTCTTTTACGTTATTATTAGGTTAAATACCTATTACGATCGCTACAACGAAAGGTTGGTTTCTAGAACGACATATCAGTTAATGGTAGTGTAGCTAGAAAACAAACAATTGGTAGAAAAGAAAAGGTATAATTACATAAAAGTAATTGATAGCTATTACAGTCTTTTAAAGGCTCCGCCTACACAGAATGTGGCCCAATTGTACTAATTACAGCTGTTTCAAAAGCTATCGATTATTTGTGGACAGAGAGAAATTTTATAAGACTGACTGAGTGATGCGATAGATGCAGAACGCTTTTCCGAGTGGGTAGTAGTACATATATATTGTCTCAAATAATAATGAAAAGTATGACGATATATTATCAACTAGGTCATGAATAGTTTTTTAGTAAATTTATCCCATGTTTTAATAGTTATTCTGCTATTCGGGGTAGAGATAAATTTAAAAAATCTTATCATAAAAATCGGTCCAGACGTTCTAGAGTTATAAATGGTCTAAATAACCCTACTTATATGCATATACTAGCGGCCCACCCCGTCTTCGCACGGGAGGACATTTATTTTGGCATAAACGTAGAGTAAATGTAATAATTCTAGATCATTACAGGTAAATTTTCTGAACTTTCCAGAAGTTCTCATGTGAACTTCTTCACTTATGTGAAGTTCAAATGAATTAGACAAGGACAGATATATATTTTTCACATTTTTGCCATCCACAACCATCCACTTCTACCCATCGCGACCAAACTCCCTTACTTTCAGCAGGAGACCAAGGGGTATTCACTACCCCAACGGGAAGTTGATTGGAGTTGGTGGTGATAGAGAAAACCCTGTCTTAACGTACTAACATTAGCTTTATATATATATTTTATTGAAGATAGACCAACACTTGACCTCAGTCTCACCTGATGGTAAGTGACGATGAGGTCGACGATGTTACGTGTTGGTCTAGAAGGTGCCTATTTACTCTTCTTTTGAAGATTTCCAAGTTGTAATTTTCGGGGAACACGGAAACCGGTAGTGTATTCCATATTTTCCACGTAAATGTGGAAGCGAAACGCTTGGTGCGAGCTGTAGGAATATCTACAGTGTACGGATGAAGGTCTGCCGTTCTTCTGTTTGACCGGTACTTGAACGGCGAAGGTGGAATCAACAAAAATAGCTCCTGCGCACACTCTCCAAAATGTATCCTATAAAATACCGAAAGGCAGGCAATCTGACGCCTATGTTCGAGGCTTTGGTACTTTGCCTTAAGTAGCGTATCGTTGCCTATCAGTCTCATAGCTCGACGCTCCACCGAGTCCAAAGCAGCTAGTTGATAGCGAGCTGAACCATCCCAAAGATGGCAGAGGTACTCATGCATGCATCATGCATCTATGTATAAGATAAAGTTGTTTTAATTTGATAGAAGTCAAGCGGATAGTCACCGAGTGTCTCAGTAACGTACGGTCCGGATAATCTACTTTGTCAGCATAATGATAATCTTTTGCTTAAAGATCCCTATGTAGCAGTTCTCCTGGTGCCGTGGTGCACATTATTACAATTTCTATCAAGCTTTTGGCCGCAACTTCGTCTGTGAGGTCATCGCGGTGTATCACTCGGGAGTGGTTTGATCGTGATAAACAGTAGCCTATGTCCTTCTCCAAACCTTCAACAATCCCTTTATGAAATTTTTAGTAATTACCATGCTTAGCTGGCGGATTGGTGGTCCCAGTAGATGCCGATGGTACATATGTGGACGGTACTGCCATGAATTTTAAAATTCCATGCTAAATCGATGACTATGACACCCACGTGTAGACTCGATAAGGCTGACTTAAGGGAGGATCAACTCTAAAGCTAAAATCACGCGGCTGTAGAGAGATTTTTTTTTAAAAGGGGAATGTGTCTTGTCACGTAATAATTTACTAGAGGTATTATACTCACAGCAGCCAGTAGGAAGTCGAAGTTGCAGACTGTTAGGTCCTTGAGCTTGGTGAAGTCTCCGGCCAGGAGTAGATGGAGCCAGGATTCCTCTACGTGGCGCTGGGTAAAGGCGGCAGCAGTCCTGCTGCCGGAGTGGAACGGTGTGGAGTCCAGCACAGCTTCATCATCGTCCACACAACCTGGGCACAGGACATATTGATGATTCTCTAGCAAAGGTATAAGAGTAGCCAATGGGTTGAAACAGGTATATGTTGCCAATGTGGATTGAAGGACTGAAAAATCAAGGGACAATTTGAATGAAAACATTTCTAGAGGCATATGGGAAGACAGAAAGAAATATATATACTTATGCATATAGTACTTCTAATATTTACTTTTTTATGTTTCGGAAGACAACGGACATCTGATACGCCAAAACAAATTTAAATCGTTATGGTGTTAATTTTGTAAGGAGTAAAAAATAATAATTGGGGGACACATAAAAATATTTTGTTTTCATTCGGATAATGCGTACTTAACTTTATTTCAAGATAATATTTAAGTCAGTTTACAACGGTATTTATATGAATTAACAATAAGATTAGTATTAATTAATTTTTATATTATTAAGTATAATTCTATGTCAAATTAAATTAAATTCAACCTCTTATAATAGTATCTGCTCATATTCTTACGCAGTTTGGTCATTTGGATGTTGGGTTAAAAAGTGAATTGAGCCACTGCAGCTAAACTAGGTAGAACCTGTGTAGTACCAGAGTCAAACCAGGACCCCATGTGACCTACAGTTTAGTACAAACCAGGTTCTTGTGCTTCAGAGGTGTCAGTGTCGTCGGTCTCTTGCAGGAAGCTGGCGAAGTGCAACGCGGCCAGGTCTGAGTGCGCGTCTCGCAGCGCGCTCTGCACGCGCACGTACCGCCGGCGTGCGCGCGCGCTGGCCGCCGCCGCGCGCCACCCCCACGTGCTCCGGCCAGACACCACGTTTTCGATTATTAGGTTCTCTGTTGTTTAAAAAAGTGTAATCATAGTATGTGTTATAAACACAACTATCTACGTGTAGTTATTATGAGATATTGTCTTTCGCCCGTGATATTTTAGTGTGGACTTTAGAAACGATTAAAAACTTTACCATGACAAGCCTATGTCATTTTCCAGCCCACAATCAAAATATACATAGTTGATACTTGAAAGATGGGTAATCTCACAAACCACGGAGCTAGTAGAGGGCGCTTGCGGGGTCGCCGCAGTCCCAAACGTATGTCTTTTGAGCTTACCTCCTTGTTTTTTCCTCGAAGTCAAATTATGCATTATTGGTGCAAAATTGTAATTTGTATGCAAGATGGGATAATATTTCACAGGTATAAAATGTAATACGAGTAAAATAAAATGTTCGAACTTTTAATTTCTAAGAATTGGGTTACGTTTTTCACATTGACCTTTCTTGATACACTGATATGTTTTGTTTAGAACAGAACTGCGTTCAAGCTCCCAAAAAATATATCTGCATGCTCATAGCAACAAACCAACAAAACACTTTCAAGTTTATAATATTAGTAAGAATTAATAACACACTGATAATCACTCTGCAACTATTAAAAGTAATCTTGATTGTGAGAGCTTCTAGTGCAAACTTGATAGTAAAACCAGAACTCACTCATCATATACTTGGCGACACACAGGGTGGAGAAGTTGAAGTTAGCGTCTTTGAGCGTGATCACAGCGTCGCTGTTACTCGTGGGCATCAGGAGTTCCAGCAACTCCAGCTCGGTGAGGCCGAACTCCGAACAAGTTATGTAGCCTGAAACAAGTCACTGTTTAGTACACAAAATCTGTCGCTCACATTTATAACGAGTCAACAAGAAAGATACAGTTATTTGAATCAAACAACTTGAAAAATGATCTTGACTGCGCAGTAAATGATTTCCGGGTCTCTATGGCGGGTCTCGGGGAGTGTCATTTCGAAAGCATTAAGACGCGTGCCCTTGCCCCTTGCGCCCCTCTATCGCCCGGGATGCGCGAACTCATCCCCATTATGCCCATTGTTGTTCAAGTTGTTTGTTGTGTTGAAAGTTATAGTTTCTCACATTCAATTACTATGTATACTGCCATCCTTGTAGCCATGATTTAATGCAAATAAAATAATAATAATGTAATTCTTGACGCGATGGGAGCATTGGACGCGTTTTTCTGGAGGACTCATAGTTTTTCTATATGCGCTGCGGATAGGTTTAGAGGATAAAGATCCCGTATATCTGGACTCTCCCCCTGGGGAGTCGGGTATCTTGTGAAGATTCGTCTTCGTACCAAAAAAGCACGAGATTGACGTGTGAGCTATACGACACTATCTTACATCATGTTGTTTCATTTACCATGCCAGGTTTTTAAATCAACTGAAGACAAATGCTACAGTAAGTAAAGCTGTAATTAACTAAAGTGCTGTACAAAAGCTACGCGTGTTCAGCTAATGAGAACTTCATGTATCGAGCCTAGTTTTAACTTTAATAGCTTTTAATGAAACTGTATTCCAAGAAGTAAGGCAATCTAAATAAAACTAGAACACTTAAAATTTAGTTAAAATTTAACTATCAACTATGTATAGTATAATTAGCAGGTACTGAAATATCCCTACAGACGTTTGTAACTAAATAATCAAAACGAATAAAAATTTAATGGAAACTTAAGAAAAAGACAGATGTTACAATAAGCAGTACTTTCTTACGAGATTAACGTTTAGTAACGTCATAAAAAATTATAACTGCTTTCCCGTCAAGTGACGATCTAATTTACAGTTAACTAATTTATCAGTGCCGTAAGTCCACAGTTGGACACGAGCCTCCCTCATAGACCGTCGTTGGACTATTCATCAGGGGATTCATAGCAATCAACACGTTTTGGTTTAATTTTAATAGTTTATTTTACATAAAAACAATGTATTGTATATGGGTGAAATTAATAATGAAAATTCGAAAATTTGCAAGCTGCGTGATCATCTGTGATTTTTTTATATAATAATTTATTATAGACTCACCTGCTAATTTACTAAACGCCTTAGCACCGAACACGACCTCTAAGTTATCGAAGGCACCGTCAATGTAGTCCCCGTAGCTGTTGTTGCCGGGACCCGCTTCTATCGCGTCCAGCAAGTAGTAACAATTCTGCACTTTGAACTTCTCCTTCTGCGCAGGAGTCAGCTGCAGCTGATCCAGCGGCACGGCACTAGTACACACTAAGAAAACGTTCCTCGGCAGCGACATCGGCAACCAAGACAGTCCAGTCACTATATCACATTCTAAAGGATTCACTCTATGTACATTGTCTATAAATATCAATAAGATTTCGTTCTCCATCTCTTCGCATCTCCGCAACAAACTTTGAAACCAATTGTTAATGTACAGAGGGTCGAAACTCGCGTCTTTGGGCAGGTACCCCTCCGGAATGTTCAATATTATAGATATTTGTTGGCACATTACCCTCAGTAATTCCAAGTTGTAGGCCGATCGAGGTGTCGACGCGGAAAATCTTATTATCCTCAACACTGGCTTTGGGAAAATTTCTTCACATTTGAAGTATAGGTGCGTCAGTAGAGTGCTTTTTCCCGAAGCGTCGGGCCCGTAGATTAAGACGGGCGGGTGTCGCGTCCGATTCTCGTAGTTTTCTCTCGCGTTATTTAGAATTAGTTTCGCTGCGTCTTCAACTTGCTTAACAGTAACCTTATACAGACGATTATGTTCTATACATATCCTAAGATGAGTGATGTGTTCCAGAAATACTTCCTGTGGACAATACAACATTGCATTGAATTACAATTAGAAATTGTATGGATTTGACTGTGATCGCTAAAATGTATCAATGTTTGTTGTTTCAAAGCTTCGATAAACGAATAAGTTTACATTACATTAAAAATGTTTAAAGTAACCGCAAAGACATGTCGCTAAGCGTTATCAGCAGTTAAAAAACAAAAACACATGTAGGTATTTATAAATACCCGAATCTAGATCCTGACAGACGTCAACTGTCAGATGTCAGAGTGACATAAGCGGCGCTTAAACGGCTTTGGAACTTTATAAGAAATAGAGAGCATAATTAGGGTGCCGTGTCATATCTATCATTGAAATATTTTGTCTCATTGAATAGCAGTAAACGATTTTATGGAGTCGATATAGTCTATCACCTAACATAATTATCAGCTGAATTAGTCAACTGATGAACATGAGCCTCCATAATAAATTGAAGTGATGGGTGGGGTTTTCCGTTACCCCAGAAATATCCCTTCTCCCTGTCTCCAGAGAAATTATTTTAGTCATTTTATGACTCTGACAGGAAGAGGGAAGACATTAATAAATTATGATCACATAGCTCGTACTTAATTACTTAATATAAACTTAAAACAATGCAAACAACGCCGCGCGAAAGAGTCTAGGCAATATTTAATTTGATTAATGATGGTGAAACCCCAATACAACGCTTGTTAAAGTTTCGTCATCTAGCAACACTAAAGTTTTAATTACATTTTGTACTTTACTAATTATACTTTGGGAAAAGCTTAATGTTTCTGTTACGGAGTTTTTGTTTTTATTTAAATAACTTGTTATTAAGGGGAGTGGCACAAACTCCCAGTGGAACTACATCGTGATTTAGTAATAATTAAGGTGCTCTAACAAGGACAGATAATTGTTTGTTTCTTTCATTCTCTTGTAAAAATGTTTATAGTTGTTTACACTGTCCAATTTGTTAAGGTAAATTGTTATCTATGTTTAGAAGTACATTTATGAATTGCTTTTCGCTATCGCATATGTCAGCTGGGGTGCAATTCAGTAAGGGCAAACATTTGTTTGCCATTTGCACAGTCTTTCCCATTTATAATAGGAGCGAAGTGATGGAAGTTGGGAGTCACCTGTACAGTCTTTTTTCTTCCCTTCCCCTGGTCAGGCTCAGTGCTAAGGCTGTCGTCCACTAGGGAGCTAACCACAGCCTGCACCTTCTCTCTGAAAGGGGCCATTTTCTCCTCGTTGTCTGATGCCGCGTCTGTCCTTGAAGACTCTGCTGATGATGGCCTGTATTAAACAACATCATCATTGATATCTTGACCCGTACTTTCACTCGTATACTCGTACTATTGATATTCCGACAGCTCGCACCAAGCGTTTCGCCTCCACATTTATCGTGCGTACAGTTAAAATATGGAATGCACTACCGAGTTCCGTGTTCCCCGAAAACTACAACTTGGGTAACTTCAAAAGAAGAGTAAAGCTCCTTGACCAATGCATGACATCGTCGCCCTAATTAGGTGAGATGGAGGTCAAGCTTTAGTTAATCTTTTATATATAAAAAAACTAAAAAACTGAAACTTAAAAACTGCCAAATTCTGACTAAACATGCAGTTTTTTTTGTTAAATACAAATTACTTACATTCAAAGTGATAAATAATGCTACCAATCTTTGTGACCAATGAATCCTTTAACACGTTTGGAAGAAATAAACTCTACACGTATAAAATCTTTTAAAATTATACTTGACATGACGGTGATAATCAGAGCTTGCAAAAGTAATGACTAATTGAGACTGACTGAGATTTTTTTTACAAAAAATTGAAGCTACTTTATGAAACACTTCAAAATATTAGCATACAGCGCCTTTGACTAATGTAAGGATTTCAAACAAACAAGGGATAAGCTACCTTTTGACCCTATTCATGCCAATAAATGTTATTTCATGTCCAAATGACTAAGTCTCACGAACTACGAGTACCACCAAGTCGTTAGTCTGTCTGTCAGATGAGCTTTGTCATGCTATTCTCTAACATGTCGACTATTGATTCTCCAAACGTGGCTAGCTCATTTCATATTAAACTTCTACGAATTTCACCAAGTAAGAAGAAATACAGTCGCATGTAACAAGGCGAACTGTACAAACAGATTTTAATTACCTGAAGTAATTAAAATAATAACACTCACTCTAGCTTAATAATATGACTCTCAGGCAAGGCTTCTTCGAGCCTTTTCTTCAAGTCTTTTAACCTCGAGTGAGCAAGCACAGCCAGCTTGGAGTCTTCTGGTTCCAGGTCGGCAAGGTCCCGATACACGACAACAACCCCTTTGGGATGATTTCCCGTAGATAACAGTTCTGAAAATAAATTAGAATGATGCGTAAAATTCATTTCAGTAGGTACAACTTATGGCAAATCATACAGCAAAATTTAGCTAGAATGTAAAATATTATTAGGAATGATGTTGTATCTTAGAGATAAGGCCGCCTCGTGTGTGTGTGTATGTGTTTGTGTGTGTGTGTCTGTGTGTGTGCGCGCGCGCGTGCGTGCAATAAAGTATATTTGATTGATTGATCATCTAAATGAAGTCATAATTCATTAGTTTAATAGTTATATATCAAACACATCGATGGTGAATGGCAATAGCTCAGCACAGATCTCCACAAAGATACTGTTATTCTGCTAAACAATAATCGAGCTAATCAATTATACTATTCAAACTGTGATTATCTCAATACTAGCTAATCCCTAATATAAGAATTCATCACAGCTATCGAACGCGGCGAACCACCTCCATCAAAGTTTCGTACAAAATTGCTGTTGCCATAATCTTTGAAAATATAATAGATGGGTTTGTGTAGCAACTGTCTAACAATAGAACATAAGATTGTAATGCTGCAAAATGAGTACCATTAACATACAACTTTACAGTGAATCTTTTTTGGATTATTGTTTAAAGCGCCATCTATGAACCATTTGATGCGTAACGGCTGTTGTAGCTAACTATAAAGCTGTAAATTAATGATATTTATTTCGCGACACTATAATAAATTTCATCTACTACTCTTAAAGTAATTACTTATCAAAGCCAGCTATTCTATTTTAAAAGGTTATGGCAACAGAAATTTAGCAGGGAACCATTAGATGATAAAAAGTACTGACTGACAACACTGGAACGGTTTCTTTTTTATTCCCGCTGTGAAATGAGCCAGATCCGGAGTCCCAGTACAGAACTACACTCATAATACCTCAGGGATGGTTGCCATTGGATAACAGGTCTGTGAAAATGACGGTTGAATAAAGTTGGAGCTCTAAAGTAAGCGGCGGGTAAATATTGTTTCCTAAGAAACGTTGAAAGTTATAATTCTGTTGAATTTGATGCCGCAGCAACCCCTTTCACGTAATCATGATAATTATTGAGTTAAATAAGAGTTTGAGACTTACAATAACTTGTAGACGAGTTATGTTGAACTAATTTGTGACGGTGTGGTTATTATATATTCGCTGTAGTTTATTTTTTCCTTTTTAATTACTTTTGAACCCATGTATTGAAAGTAGACAATATTAGGCAAGTTTTTTTTTATCGTGAATCTATTTTAATGGGCAGATAGTTGAAGTCAATGTTGATATACTCTACCTGGAACATTCATGTAAAATAAATTATATGTACAAAATAAATGCAGCTAACAAGCGGAATTTCTAGCTACTTGAACAAAACATGTTTATTTGGCTGATTACTAACACTCAACTGACACTGAAATAATAAATACTGAGATAAATAGTATAAAAATTCCTGGCTAAGTGCGAGTTGATGGGCCTTTGATATTTAACTATGCTGTGACAAAGTTTGCCCGTTTTTTAATATTCTGATTCTACAAAACAAAGTGGTCATCAGATGCTGAACCAGGGTTCCTAACCAGAATAGTAATAGTAAATAAACACTTATGAAACTTGACCTGGCCTAATTCAATTTAATTCTTAATATTTATGGCAATTACCAACTTCATGGTAATTCTGCCAAAATCTGGTGTCCAAAGAGGCAACGTGAAATAGGAAATATCGGTATCGAATGCCTATTCAAATGATATTGTCAAACATTGAACTATCAAAAAAACCCGGCGAGTTGGACTCGTACAGAATATGGGTATATAAAGTACAGAAAACCATAAATAATATGCACCGAACAATCTTCTAACGAATGCGACTCGATTTAGTTTTTCTACTCGTCACTAGATGTCACTACTAATACGTTAAAACGCACGTCTCAAAAAGAATCACGTTTGGTGTATGTGAGCTCCTTTTAATAATTATTTCATTCTGTTGTTATAGCGGCAACAGAAAGACATCATCTGTGAGATACAGCCTGGTGACAGACAGACAAACAGTCAGACGGACAGCGGAGTCTTAGTAATAGTGTCCCGTTACCCTTTGGGTACGGAACCCTAAAAAATATTTTTGCGTCATTTCAAAACAGATACCTTTAATAGTATAGTGAACCTATTTACTATTATTACAATATTTTTGTTTTAAAGGCTTCACTCAGTATACAAAGCTCCGTTAGTACTGGACACCGCTAGAGTGTAAGAAGTTAGCAGTGTAGGTACAAGGTAGCACAGGTAGAAGGTAGATCTCGTCGACTCTCTAGCCACAAATAGCACGCTGGGTGAGGCTACCCACAGGGTTAATGCCACCCGCAGACCACGAAGCTTTTGTAGAGGAAGGTGTGCGGGAGGCGTGGTTCTAATGTACATACGTGGATATTTCCCAGTTTGCGGATTACCCACAAATTTTAGGGTTTTGGTTATAGATCACACGTTGGCATGACAGATGATTTAATTAACCCATATTTAAAATAATAGTTAAAGGTATTGAAGGCGTATAACATTTTCAAAATGGTCGAGACTTTTTGAATGTGACGGATACAAAAAAAATGCCTTGTTTCTGAAATGAAAATTGTTTCCGAAAATTGGGGACGACGTAATACAATTTTTATCCTTCAAGCGGTATATACAGATGAAATTTTTTAAAAGGCCGTGATGTCGCTTTGGTTCTAAGAAATACTACACTACTTTACTTTTAAAATTATGACCTTCACTGTTTACTACCGAATTAGAACTGACCCAAAAATAATTGATTGTTTTAACTGGCAGCTTTTTTGTTTTATTTTAATATCTCACTTTAATATTTTTTATTATATTAATTATCATAGGCACGCATATGAAAAAAATACCCAAAGAAATAACAAATGGTTACAAATGCAACCACTGTTTTGTATTATTTCAGTTCATACAACGATTTTTAGAAACAAGGAAAAAGTTGGCAAGTGAAACATATAATTATTAATAATTAACTGCATTTATACTCGTACTAAACGAATGCAAGCGTCTATTTATAGACTTCTCTTTCATTTGAGTCACTAATGGTTTCAGTTTACCGTTTGAGTAGTTTTCAATGGAGCTAGTTCTATGACGTCATCAAATAGAACGCTTTCAGAGTTTGCTGCACTCAATAATATTGCGGCGATGCGATCGAGTAATGAAACTCTGCGGCCGGTGTTTAGCTTATGAGTATATTAGCAATACGATTTATAATTATTGGGTTATTCACTATGTAGATACATAGGTACTTAGCATTATATATATATATACAAATCGAATCAAAAACAAAAGCTCCTGTCACGCTTAGTATAGAAATGAGAAAATAGCTCTTTTTGTCTGTCTGTCTTTTGATGGATTCTGACTAAACATCTGAACCTATCTTGATGAAACTGGGCGTGCAAATGGATTACGGAATAGAAAAAGAAATATTCCTTTTTATTCCGACAAAGAGTACTTGTGGAATGATTTTTAAAATGAACGGGGGAAGACGCCACCCTAAAACGCTTGTAAAAACGAGTAAATGTGAAAGTAACCTTGTTTTCATTTTATTTTAACGACTTTATTTTGTTTTATTTTATTTTGTTAAAGCTGGAAACACAGGTAGTATACACAGACGTCGTCTTGTGCAAAATTTAATATATCTATGTGCTGCTTAAAATAAGTCGATCAAATAATATTTTGTATATTTTCGTCTCATTCCAATATTGTCTATACGTATACATACGTATTTTAACATCTAATCTAATGTATAGTATCATTAAAAGGGCCGGTTTTTCTGAGCATATCTAATACGTCAGTATTGAGGTCTGCTCCACTGATAAAACTAAGGTTATAGGAAAACATAGATCACAGATGAAAAAATAAGGCTGCATTTGCAATGATACGGACTTTATATTAAATTGTTCAATAATAGAGTTTGGAACGCTAATAGCGAACAATATCGAAAAGTTTCGACCCGGAGCCCAGAAACTTTACCCAGTGGTTCTGATTCAATTCCTAGGCAACCAACTTTTGGTAATTTAATTTGGTTGGCAGTGGGAATTCACTCAAGTCTATCGTAGAGGCCAGTGCGGTTTTATTGGCTTTCAAAGTTGAAGAATTGCTGCAGTAATTTGTTTATGAACTTTCCAGACCACCCTAGCAAATTATTCGCCTTCGTCTTTAGCACTTTTCATGCGGCTGCACGGGCTGTAACAATACCTATCCTATCAGATATCGATTTCTTTATATAACTGTGATGTTCATAAATAGTTAGAAATTTCCCTTTAAGGTTTATTATCCTGTTATTTCCTGCCATTGTCTGCCTGATCTTTGACGGGTTAATAATGTCTTGTGGACTAACAGCTGTTAATGATCCAATATTTATATTTTCTATTCCTTTTGACATAACTTTTTATCAGTGATTAGGCTATTGGTAATCATCATCATCAGCCTATATACGAGTACGTCCACACTGCAGGGGCTCAGGCCTACTCTTCTACAGAGAGTGTATGGGCCATAGTCCACCACGCCGGCCCAGTGCGGATTGATAGACTCCACACACTCACCTTTGGATTTCTTCTCAGGAGTGAGCAGGTTTCCTCACAACGTTTTCCTTCACCAAAAAGCCAATGGTAATGGTTTTAGGCTAGGATCGTGCCCAGACCTGGATTTCAAGGACTGACGCTCTACCCAACTGAGCTACCACGGCTTAGAGATAAAAGTCTCAAAACAAAGCTACTCATTTTGATAACGAGTCTATCTATGGATTCTGCATTAAATTTTCTTCCAAATAGGACGGGATCAGGTCATGCTACGCACCTCAGTACATCGATAGTTACGAAAGAAATACAACTCAACTTTTAATAATCCGTCAGAAACTGTCCCGCTAACGAGCGAGGTGAGTAAAATATAATACATTGTTCTGTTGCTTTGTTACTTACAGAACATCATATTTATCTTTCTTTCTATATAATAATAAAGCTTGTACAACACATTGCTTTGGCATCTGTACCCGCATGAATGATTTACTAGGTTGATCTATAAGTTTTTGGAAACGCAATGAAACGGAAATGTAGTCTCCTTCTAAGCTAATACGTATTGAACTGCGTTTTGAAATTTGGATTCACTCTCTCACTCCACCTCATCGTCGCCCCGTCCACGCAGGTGCTTTTCAGGTGAGTAATAAGATGAAAATCACTCAGAGCTAGGTACGAAGAATATGACGGGCGCTGAATCATATAAAATCCATCGGTTTGGATGAAACCCTGCAAGATCAGATCTTTGGAAAGAGATATTTATCAAACGCACAAAGTTCGAGTTTCTCCATTTATCGTTATTGTTATCGATTCAATTTACCGGCAGTCCTAGGTTGAGTGAGAAGTAGTGAAGTTAGGCGTGTACATTCGATATAAATATAATAAACGATTACATAAATATGAGATAAGAATATTAATATATATCAATACATACAATAATTATATATTAATTTATGAACTATTTTATAAGAGATAGAAATTGTTCCTTGACGTTTTTCTTAAAGGTGGAGACAGATTTACTCTCACGTACAGTGTGAGGCAACGAGTTCCACAATCTGGCTGCATGAACCGTGAATGAGTAGGGAAAGAAGTGATGAGAGGGGATGGACTCTTGGACAGTCACTATCAGAAGACAGACACCTCTTTTAAACCAGACTCTCAAAGATTTGGTTTTGGCAAATCTAGAGCGATATGCCAAACTTCGCTGTATTGCTAAGGCGCTTGTAGTGCATAATTAATTAATAAAAATAATGAGCTTAAAGATGTATAAATAAGTTAATGTTAGCTAAACATGGTTCATTTACCTAAGGCTAGTTCACACTGTATCTCGACCGGGCTCCGCAGCAAGTCTGTGACGTCAGCGCCTCCAGCCAGCGCTTCAAGCGCTAAAGCGTTGAACGCTTTCTGAACCTCCGACAGCCGCTGCCGTTGCTCATCGCGTTCCAGCAGATCACTGAACCTGTGGGTAAACGACAGAGTTTTAAAGTTTAAAAAATTAAAGTCACCATGTCTCCTTGGTCATAAAAAGGCGAATAAGTGGAAATTTTTGTCATTCGAAAAATCTTTTAAAAAAAAATCAGAGCTTAGAAAAAGTTTAATTTAAGTTGTTTGATTACTGTTGCGCAAGCATGACTCGCTTTTTTCAACCGACTTTAAAAACGAGGAAGTTCTTAATTCGATATCTTTGTATGTATATTACGCGATAGCTCCGTCAATCATGAATCGATTTTGATGATTTTTGTTTGGTAGAGTATAGTTCAGAGGTGTACAAATGTAATCGAAATTTATTCAGCGCTTTTTGAATGCTACTCCTAAGGGTGAACATTTTAGAGGATGAATACTGTAGACTTTTAGGGCAGTTGAAGTCGGTTTCTCGTTCTTTTTGAACGCATTAATAATTTACAAACATAGTTATGGGGGTGAATCAAATTCCTTTATTTCCAAGTAAAATATCAATATTTTTCCTTCGAATGGACATACCATTACAGCATAAAAATTGCGTTTCAAATGCAGTGCCATAGACACAAATATTTCGATGCAGTCGTGGCTATGGAAACTCAAAACAAAACTGTACTCTAACACAATTTCAAAAATATTTCTGTCTTGATCTTCGTTTCGCAGCTGTCTCACATTTGGCCGATCGTTTCCTTCAACAGGCTTAATACAATTTAAGACGACCTAAATAACGCATATTAATAACACTCCCATCGATCACAAGTGAACACACTTCATCACATCATCAATAGGCGGCGACAGAAATCCCCAAAACCTCCTCGTTTTCCCGCCACTAATTAGATAAGTAATTTTCTCCATTACATTATTGCCGACATAGCTAAGTGACACATTTACAAATTGGTTTTTCCGTCTGGACGGGCAGACGGACCGGCTTACTTTATTAATTTCATGTTATGTTTTATTATTTCGACGAAACAAAGACGGAAAAAGAAAAGGTTTTTCTGCCGGTCCATATCTTAATTACTAAGGATATTAAGTACAGATACATTATTTACTCTTATACATATGTTTGTTTCGGCGCCAAAGGTGCCACATTGACTATCGCTATATCAAAGTGTTGAAATGTTTATACAATAAAGTCACGATGTCCGTCCGAGTACAGGATGAATGCACGAAACCGATCCAAGTGCATAAAGGTGTAAGACAGGGTGACGTTATATCCCCGAAACTCTTCACCACTGCACTGGAAGATGTTTTCAAGCTTCAGTAGTGCTATTATATAAGGTAAAAGTTGAGATGAAGGCCAAGTGCAAACCCATCATACATTAAGAAAACTATCATTGTATCAGTGATTCACAGTTGGACTCACAATCCGATGGACCCGTGTTCGATTCCTGTTCTATTGTTATTCAGTTTGGTTGGTAATAAGGCATTAACCTAATCTGACGCCATTTTCATCCCTTACCGTCAGGTGACATGAAAGCCAAGTGCAAACTCAATTTCAAAGGCGGTTAATTAATTTATCAATATTTTTCTGGTTTTCGTTACAATTCCTGTTGTCCTGTTGACACTCAACTCTCACCTCACACATGATTGTTAAGTGAAAGCTGTCACTTGGTGGCAGCCCCCTAAACACACACACACACACTCACACACTCACCCTACTTAGTAAAGCATGTTTTTAAAAATTTTAAAAATATTGTACATAACAAAGCAACATGTCATCCATAGAGAGAGCCTACACCTGTCGCACAGGGCTTCCCCTATGACATTGTTACTCAATTGTTTTTTCCAATAAATATTTTTGTATTTGAATTTAAGGTGAAAATGTTTTGTTAAACACTCCTAGACGAATCTAAGCAAACGTACACTACAAAACTACAACAGTTTCGAAGCAACAGGCATCAAGTCCCGGAGCCAGCACACCCTACCCGCCCCACTTTATTACAACAGATAAGAGCAATCCACGATGGGAAACATAAATTCAACGACAACACTTCTAGTGGGGCCTTTTACCGTACCTCACCAGTCCTCGCAATAAAAGATAACCTGTAGGACCCAGGCAGGCAGGTGTACGGATATTTATGTACGAGAGCCAGAGAAAAGGGACGCCAAATAGAACGTTGAGACCAATTTCAAGTCGCTAGACCAAGACGAACTTTTAAACGATCAAGCCGTTAAAGAATACAACTTAGTAGCTCATAAAAAGCTCATAAAATAACAAAATCTAATCTAATCGTAAAAGAAGGAGATGATCAAGCCTGTTCTTCCGTGAAAGTGGCAATCTTATTTTAAAAAATCTCCTATATATACTAGCTTCTGCCCGATCTGCATGAACTTTATGATCTACCCCAACGGGAAATATTTGTTCAATTGAGATAAAAATTAGCTTATGTATTTTTCTGGCCTTTCAACTATCATTTTACAAAAAAATCAAGTCGATTTTTCCGATTTGTCCTGAATGTATGAGAACGAATATGGATATTTTAGTGCGAATTTATCCCATGTTTTAATTAGTTATTCTTATATTATTTATTAATAGAGATAATTTAAAAATCAAAGATCATTAAAATCACTCTAACCGTTCTTGTGTTATAAGCAGTGTAACTAATTCCACTATGTTTTATATATACAGATAAATTCATTTGTCAGCACGTTTTGATCCCACTTCCCTTCTCTCTCTCTCTCTCTCTCTCTTCCCTATCAGATGAAATAAGGCCAAGTAGTCAACAGAACAATGGCAATACTAAAATAACTTTATACTTGTACGAGTTGAATGTATAACTTGCGCTAATATACGTAAAATTAGGAGATTTCGTTTGACTTCATTACTTTGACAATACGTTACTCCCATCACGGATATCGAATAACGTATTTATGACGTCAATAACAAATAAATTAGGTACCAACTATATCCTGTACCAACTAAGCCCATCACTATTACCTCCATTCCCTAAATGATTTATTTTACGAGGCCACTAAGTAATCGGATCCCGTTCCGAGGGAATGATCATAAATTGTTATGGCTTAAATAGACGGCTCGACGAACGGGGATAATCAAAGTCTCCTTGAAGAATATTATCGGTAGGAAAAGGTGAGCGAACGACTATAAAAAGAAAACTTTTAAAAAGGAAATGCCGACCATTTTTCGAGGATTCACGCAGGCACGACAAAGGATTAATTTTGTTACGGCGAAAGGGAGACAGTAAATAAGTTTAAAAGATAAAGGAATTAACAAGGTGTAGATTAATTTGGTAAATTATAATTCTTGGTGGGTTGTTAAGGGTAGACGAGTTTTAATAAAGTCCAAAACTTTCGGGAAATTTGAAATAAATTGAGTTTGCCTAGTGTTCGCACGCAGTTCCGTTATACAATTGTTATGCATTTGTTATACAATTGTGAATACCTAATTGTCTACGTTCCAATCGGAGTGTTTAGCGAGCCCGATACACGTTTTGAATCTGTTTCTATTTCCAATATTTTGCTACCATTTTGACTTTTAACAAGTAAATGCGTTCAAAAAGAACTGGAAACTGACTTCAATTGCCCTAAAAGTCAACTTTTATTATTTATATAGGCATTATTATAGGCAAATTTAAGTTTATACAGTTTTCTCATGGATGCCACTGTCAGAACTTGACCAGCTTTCAAATAAAAAAAGAATCATCCAAATCTGTTCACCCAGTCAAAAGTTCTGAGCTAACAAACATACAAAAAAAACATATCCGTCGAATTGAGAATCTCCTCCTGTTTTAAAGTCAGTTAAAAATAACGGTAACACGGTAGAATTTTTTGGGAAAATATGTTTCTTGGTAAAATATTACAATATGACAGTTTCGGCGATCTACAATGGAATTTTGAGAATATAGACCAACATAAGCTGGACTGCCATCAAGGTATGTCTTACCACTTATCATCCCCCTCGAGGTGGTAGCTTCCATCACCGTTGAGGCGATAACAAGCTCTGACGAGGGCAGCCTGCGCCGAGTCCGACTTCACGAGCTGATCGAACCTCGTCGACGGTATCTCGAATGGCAACACCGGCTGGTAAGAGGACGCATCCCCGCCGATCATGCACTGGTGACAAGTCGAAAACATAAGTTACATGGTTGCATCATGGTTCGATTGATTTAGTCAATTTATCAATTACTGTTGCAGCATATGTTATGCAAACAGAGTCTCAGTGCATGCATATTTGAATTTAGAATATTCTATCATAAATTTACCGAATGAATTGATCTGAAGACGCGAGTGGTCCTTCATCAGAGCAATTCATGGTTATGGGCATCATAGGGGATGTTACAAAATGTATGTCAGTTGTTAGAAAACTATGAGAATCCTCATATCGAAACAACTCGCAAACGATGGGACTAATCAAATTACTCTGATATTTAGATTAAACTCCAGCAGTTATAAAGGTCGGAAAACATATAAACAAAGATGAAAATACAAGACTAAAACATGAAACAAAGTTACTATCATTCATCTATCTATCTATCTATCTATCATCTGTCTATCTATTATCTATCATCAAGTTCAAGCACTTAGTTCAATTCAATGTTTTGAATTGAACTAAGTGCTTGAACCTAGAGACTAGTACTCTTGCAATTCTACAACTTTCCAGACCGTTTTTAATATTCTCAAGCAATGTGATTAAATTAAATTACTTGAGATTTTAAACTTTACATTGTACTTTTTCTTTCTGCTACAGAAACAGTTGGCAGATTAAAGATTTAGTCAAACAAAAGAATGTTTAAAGAAAATTTCAATTAGACGAAAGTGAATGCAATTAAAGTGGAGATAAACGAAGCGAGCGAAACCTTTTGTTTTGTATTTTTAAAGAATTCATGTATTTAACTAGCAAAGACTTTGGGCTATTTGAAAGTGCGTATGTCTATGTGTGTGCCTACAATCCAGTCGGGATATCGCGCTTCCAGCGTGGCTACACGCTCAGGCTCACAATCCAGTCCAGGGTTCGATTCCCAGGGTGGATACCTATCGGTACTCTATGCACGCATTGCTAGCAACCACTAAATTGACTATGTACTCGTACGTCGCCAAATAAAACAACTTGTTGCACTGTTGTTACCCCGGTACGAAATGAGCTAGTTCCTTATTCATACGCAACCAGCCTTACCTTCACTTATCATCAAGTGAAATAACGTATAAGTGCAAAAACCATTATAACGACCATCATCATCAATAACAGCCTATATGTCCCCACTGTAGGGGATCAGGTATAAAAACATTGAATTCTCTGAACTGAACATTGAGTACTCTTGCAATTCTACAACTTTCCAGACCGTTTTCAATACCTACTCCGCTACCTAGGCCTACCTCCTCCAGAGAGTGTATGGGCCGTAGTCCACCACGCGGGCCCATTGCGGATTGGCAGACTTCACACACACCTTTGAATTTCTTTTCAGGAGTGTGCAGGTTTCCTCACGACTTTTTCCTTCACCAAAAATTCAATGGTAATGATTTTTATTATTCGTACATAAATTTCAAATAACAAATTGGAACTCATTAGTACCAGTTACGGTCGAACCCAGACCTCGATTGTTCAAGGACTGACGCTAATCCAACTGAGCCATAAACCCATTATATATAATTGCTATTCTTAAAATGGCAGCGAATTCTTATGTACTACGAGATATCTCGTGGATAAAACTAGTTCTTTGCTAAGTAATACTGAGTAAATAAAATGTACTCACAAGGAAGAATCCCGCCTTGGAAGTTCGATGACAGCATCTGATGTCATCGAGATGGTACCGCAGCAGAGCAGGGCTGGTCTCATCGCCTCCATCGGTGCCGTAGTGCATATCCACGAAGTCAACCTGCACGACAGATAACAACTTTAACGTCAGCCCGAAAACTCTGAGAGCTTTGAAATAGACTAGAAACAAAACTTTTTGTGGAGCGAACTCCTACTACCTGACCTAGTTAGTTTATTGGTAAAGTCAAATATCAAGACAAATAAAATATTTCCCATTTCAAAAATAACATAGCGATATGAAAAAAGATATGCAAATGATTAAGTACTCGTATTTTACAAGTCACGCTTCTTGTAAGTGTTAGTCGTTCATTGTATTTAAAAACTATGGCGGAATGCGTTGGCAAACCTCTTCTAGACCAACCCACATAGATGACCATAGCTATACCTAGCTACAGTACTCGCAAACTATGTTTGCCCCTCTGAAGCTAGTCACAAAAGACCGCGAAGTATCAATTATTAACGTATAAGTGGGAGGCAAGGCAAGGGGATCATCTAGTCTAGGGGATAGTTATTATCGAAAATAATACACACACATTCCGTCTGTACATGTTTGAAATTGCGGAGAGCTAACTTCAGAGAGGCAAACTTGGTGTGCGAGTACTGTATGTAGGCGTCCCGGGATGCTTTATTGAGGTGTACCAAGTAACCCTATGTTCGATAGTGGATATTTATCGGCTAATGTTAATTCAGCCGTTTTGTGCGAGGGTGTAGAATCGCTTATGTATCATTATGTCCAAACAATACACTCATTTAAATTATGTATTTTCATCGCTTCTTTTTCATCATTTTTTAAAGTTCATATTGGTTTGCACTTGGCCTTATCGCACCGGGTTCAGAGTGAAAAGTGCTCACCCCAAAGCCCAAGTTATTGATTCGCTGGCTATGTTATATGTTATCTATCATTACTGTAGCACGAAAGTGGTGCTATGCTGTGAGGCGGCATACTTTTACAGCGTACAGCTAGCTAGGTGAACAAAGAACCATGCCATACTGTCAATTAAACTATACCAAGTACCAGCTAGGTATCCCGCTGGGAATCGAACCCACGGCCTCTGAACCGGCTGTAACTGTAATGCCATTAAGTTTCAAATGAAGCTGAATTATAATATTAATTTTTTCAAAAATGGTACATGGGCGAAAAGTAGTCGGGACTACTCGGGAACATAGGCATAAAACCAAAATGATGACATGACACTATCTACGTAGAAAGAAATGAATTCCCCAAAGAGAATTTTTATATTTTTGTGAACCTCGATATTATTTTCATCTACATACAAAATGCTTACCAACATTCCGAAGAGCAAGTTCGGACTAAGCTTACAAAGTAGAAGCATAGCTCAACCCGCAAAAGTTTTTGTAAGCCCCTTATGAATGACAAGTAAGAGCCTTTACAGACTGGGAATAGGTTTTTCTTTGGAGATATTTTCATGAATATTAAAGGGTTAGTTGGAAAACTTCTAGATGCCTTTCGTGATGGGTGGCGGCGCTTTAAAAATCAAGTTCTAGAAAAATGAAAGAGGCTTTTACATTCATAGCCCGTTCGACGATGTAAAATTGAATAACCAGATAGTCTCTCAATGTAGTATGATAATGAATGTTTCATTCTGCTATCTTTTTATTACATATATCATTTATCGAGAAGTTGAGTTTATGAAGTAAGTCTTATTAACCGCAGTATCATCATAACAGGATGTTTTCACGACGTCACGATGATTTCCTTCACCGAAAAGCCAATGGTAATTATTTTTATCATTCGTACATTAATTCCAAATAACAAATTGGGTCTCATTGGTACGAGCCAGGATCGAACCCAGACCTCGACTGTTCAAGGACTGACGCTCTACCCAACTGAGCTACCATGGCTCATATTGGCTTATTCATGCAAGAAAAAACCTACGCGTTTTCAGTTTCCGTTTCAGGCGCAAAATCCGCACACTTATATAATGCGGCTCATGGAATCCTATTTTCCAAATATAGCACAGGTAGTGCTTGAAAAAATCGCCCTTCCTATATTAAAGCCCCACTTTCGTTCCCATCAATCACATGTAAGGGTAAGCAGCAATAGATTGTGTACATCTAAAACCTAACTATAGTTATCGATGTAAAAAGTAAGCAACTACTCGTCTCAAGTTCCTCTATCAATCTTAGTTATCTGCTTGGCTAAAACTTGCACCCACGAAGTTTAGTCTAGTGCGGCGTCACTCAGAAGTTCGCAAGTCGGTCTCGAGACGCCCGCACCCGTCCCATGTGTGCCCCGCTCGTGTAGCAGCAGACAGTTAGAAAGTTGTTGACTGAATAATTGTGCAAGTCTTGGATTCCAGTGGTAATTAGTATTCGTAGGAAACCACATCGAAATACTACTTACTAGCTTTAGTACTTCTTAACCGCCAAAATAGCACTGAAAATTATACCAACCACACGCGTACTAAAACATCTGTAGCCTACTAGCATAAGCGTGGAGACACACCTGTCTTTGCTGTTCTGATCTACCCCGAACAGCCGGAGTCCGGAAGACTAGAATGCCATACAAAATGTACCGATCGAGCGTCACCGGAGCACGTGCTGGCCGGTTAGAAAGAGGCGTGAATTATATACAAACTCCATATATGTGTGTGTGTGTGAGCGAGATAGATTTGCATCAGTACACCTATAGTTTTGCAAATCAAGAAAGCCTGGTCTAGGTCATTCTACGTAAATCAGAACAGCAAAGACAGGAGTGTCACACGCTTATGGCTACGAGCTTGGACTAACAATCAAAAGGGTCAGGGTTCGATTCCCAGTGGGAAAACCGATCACTACCTCGGTTTGTTTGATAGGGCATTTTATATGTCCGCCTGGATAACTACCACCATGTTACCTAATCTGCCGCTAAGCAGCAATGTTAATAGCACTGTTATCAAACCGCCATAAATTCAAGTTTGGCTTCACGAGCCACGTCAGAGCGCACCACAACCTGGACTTGAATAATTGAGGGAGTCGCCGTCGCCGGACACGGCGAGGAGGACTATATATATCTAACAAGAGTGTTAATAGAATTACTGCGTTTCGATAATTGAATGTGGTAGAAGCCAGCGCCACAGTAGCTTGAAGCTTCTGGGTGCACACGCTTGTTAACCGTCACTTAACATAAGGTGAGATGAAGGCTGTGCAAAACCTTTATACATAAAAACCATACACCATACCTCAATGTAGCGGTCGTCGTAAGTGACTTGCAATTCCGGCCCCACCATCTCAAGGACTTGCCTCCTTTCCTCGCGGAAGTCTGTTAAATGAAAATTATATCAATGTCACGTAGAAAAAGAAAGTACGAGTAAGATTTAACACGCGTACACTCAAGTGGAAATCATCATCAACAGCCTATACGTCCCCACTGCAGGGGCTCAGGCCTACTCTCCTACAGAGAGTGTACGGGCCATAGTTAACCACGCGGGCCCAGTGCGGATTGGCGGACTTCACATGCCTGTTCAAGACATGTAAGTTTCTTCACGATGTTTTCCTTCACCGTTAAGCAATCGGATAATGTACTTGAATTGAAAAACAACACATAGGTACACGGCTGGATTTGAACCCGGAACCCTCAGATTGAGAGTCCGCACCTTATACACTACGCCACCGACTGGAAAACGGACTAGAAATATATTTTCGATCGCATCTATAAGACATGATGAATCAAGTAAACAAATATCACTGTTATATGTTATGTAATCGCTGAGAAAAACGATGCTCTACATATTTAACGAGTTGAAGGATTCTGGACTTAGTATGATTACG
This sequence comes from Carcina quercana, assembly GCA_910589575.2. Taxonomy (NCBI): domain Eukaryota; kingdom Metazoa; phylum Arthropoda; class Insecta; order Lepidoptera; family Depressariidae; genus Carcina; species Carcina quercana. The sequence continues at coordinate 4,427,204 of OU342430.1, forward strand.
ATTTTATACTGTGGATTTATTTTCATTAACCATCAGCTGAAATGGCCAAGTAGCATTGGCGTATTAAAATTAAAATTACAATTCATCATTTTTACATCTATTGATATGACATATACTTGGAAACTAGTTTTTACTTTGAACACGTAGTTAAGAGGGTATGCTGTTGTCAAAGCGCCCATACAAACGTAGTCCAGTCATATTTTGAGTATTAAGCTATGAGAATCTATGAAATTTTCAAGACACAATCTAGAAACTAATATCTGTGTCAGTGGTGAGTCAGATTTTCGTTTAAATATATACTTCCAGAGTTACAAGGCGTCAAAGTATTGTAGTTTTCTGTAATAAAAAGCCCCAACTTTGAACCTGATTTACAAGAGTATGAATCAATTTATAACAATTTGGAAAAACCACCGACATTTGAAATTTCATTAGTATACTGTATTGAAAAAATGGTTACATAATATACTGTATCCTTCAAATGATCCCTGGACTACGAAACATCCAAATAACGGGTGAATAACATCGCGTAATGTATGCTGTCTCACCGTACGCGCTCGGGTAGGATAGGGCTCGGAGAGGGACAGCTACAAAACAATGCATCCTTGAAACCGACCACGTGGTCTTACCAACATGGCCTCTTAAGGAGGTAGATGATAGCACTTCAAACGGCAGTTAACATTTCAGTGGGTTGAAAAGCTTTCTCAAAGAGCGCACCTGCCGTTTCAATGCAACGGAATGTAAGCGCTACTACTCGTACTAAACTCAACTCACGCTCTACGAGTAGAACAGTGATGAATGATGAACCATCCAATGCCGTTTACTACATGTTTTCAGTAATCTTATTTTGGTTACAGTCATAGTTTGTTAGTGATAAAGAGTTTAATCCTAAAAATAATATGCTGTGTGCTTCTAATGATCGTAGTGTCATACGAACGAAGTAACGTGTCCCCGCACGGCACGCATATTTTATCGAAATATATAATATCGGTTTACCACTCATTTATACTCGTAGTACTCATAATAAAATATCCAGCTCTATAAATCGTATCTATCTATACCACCAAAAGCCCACTATTGGGCATGGACATCCCTTATAAATCACCACGTCAATCAAACAAATCATCATTTAAAAAATTCAAACAGAATTTATTTTATGATGATTTTTGTTGATGTTTTCATCGTATATGATGATTTTGATAAACGGGTATATAATACAGTTGGTGTAGTTGTAATCCATAGCTGGTCGATACTTTTGAGTCATTTTTAGGGTTCCGTACCCAAAGGGTAACCAACGGGACCCTATTACTAAGACTGCGCTGTCCGTCTGTCACCAGGCTGTATCTTATGAACCGTGATAGTTAGACAGTTGTAATTTTCACAGATTATGTATTTCTGTGGCCGCTATAACAACAAATATTACAGGATACTACTAAACAGGATAAAAAAAAGATTTAAGGGGCTCCCATACAACAAACGGTGTTTATTTATGTTTACAAATATGTAATGTAACCGCAAAGTAATACTTTGACGTGGTCCTTTACTGTGGGCCGAAAAAACAATCTCAAAGTCACTCAGCGAGCAATGGAACGAGCTATGCTCAGAATTTCTCTACGTGATAAAATCTGGAATGAGGAAATCCGTAGACGAACTAAGGTCATCGACATAGCTCGACGAGTCAGTGAGCTGAAGTGGAAATGGGCAGGCCACATCGCTCGAAGAACCGATAACCGGTGGGGTGTAAAGGTTTTCGAGTGGCGATCACGTTCCGGGAAGCGTCTACCGTTCCCCTACTTCTTCTTCTTCTATCGTGTAAAGGTGATCAGCAACCCTACTAATAATAATAAATAATAAAAGCATATTTATTTTTCTCATCAAAGTTTGTACACAAATGATAAATCACTTAATTCTATGCTCTCGTAACTACTAAATGGCCCAACGACCTGATTAAGGTCGCGGGGAGTCCCTGGATGCAAATGGCTCGGGACCGGAAAATGTGGCATACCATGAATGTTTTTTTTTCTTCTACAAACTTGGTCGTGAGTGGCGTTTAGCAGGCGTGAGTACGTGTTATAAGTAAATGTATAAAATATTGTTTGTCGAAAGAGTATTTTGTACACTGAACCGTTATGATCATGTGATAGCTCAATGCTCTGATATGAAGAAACATCTGAGTTGAAAAATTATTTTATCCAAAAAGTAGAAATTTGAAAAACAGTAAATCAATGCATCAGTTATCCATACTGTTTCGAACTGGGGATTTATTCATTCAATATTTGATTGGTTCCTGTCGTTTAATTACACGTTCCTTTACAGCTGAAGTCGTTCCCGATTTAAATTGAATTCCCGCGTCAGTGCTACAGCACCGTGAAACGATGCTAGCCTTTATAAACTGCACAGCGTTTTATTAACCCCCTCTTTCATTAAGGTCAGGCATGTGAACGGTATGTGCCTCGGTATTGCATTCGATTGTTATGAGAATTCCAGTCAGTCGCTTAGGTTTTTAGTGAAGCTGCACGAGGCCGGCGATTAACAAGTGAAGCTAGGAAATCTTAACAATGGTAATTAACACAAATCAAAACAAACTTATTGCCCGAAATTAAGAATTATTATTATTATTAAATCTATAAGCATAAGCAGACTAAGACTAGCTGTATCATGAAACTGTCAAGAAATCGACATATTATAAGAATATTGCCATCATTTATTTGAATTTGAACTTTGATGTTATTAAAAAAGTAGCTTTTTACATATATTTTTTCATCTGAACTTTTTATAATAGTCCGAACAATTTTACCTGCTTTTATGTCACCATTTCTTCTATTGTTCATATTTGAACTGCTGCTTAACGGTAAAGGAAAACATCGTGAGGAAACCTGCATGTAGGCATGTGAAGTCCGCCAATCGGCACTGGGCCCGTGTGATTGACTATGTCCCATACACTCTCTGTATGAGAGTAGGCCTGAGCCCTTGCATTGAAGACGTATATAGGCTGTTGATGATGATACAACAACTTGTTTAGTGTGGCAATGGGCATGCCCACATCGCTTAAGGAACGAGTAATCGATAGGGAGTAAGAGTTCTCGAGTGGCGACCCGTACTGGGAAATGTGTACCGGGCTGTCCTCCTGCTAGATTAACCGACGACCTAGTAAAGGTCGCAGGGTGCCGCTGGATACAAGCGGCTTGGGATCGGTCATTGTGGCGTATCATGGGGAGGTCAAACTTTTAAATATATTTATAGTCTTTTATTTCAATATTATTTAGTTAGTCCTGCTGTGTGAAGTCGAAGTGTGAAGTGTAGGAGTTTCAGTGGCGCAATGGACAAGGCGCGGACTCTCAATCTGAGGGTGCCGGGTTCGAATCCAGCCGTGTACCTATGAGCTGTTTTTCAATTCAAGTACATTATCCGATTGCTTAAAAGTGAAGGAAAACATCGTGAGGAAAGCTGCATGCCTTGAACAGGCATGTGAAGTCCGCCAATCCGCACTGGGCCCGCGTGCTGGAGAGTAGGCCTGAGCCCCTTCAGTGGGGCCATATATAGGCTGTTGATGTGCAGTGTGAAGTATTACAGCGTAAATAAGCGCTTGAAGTGCCTGAGATTGTCAGTTACTCATGCTTTACCATAATGTGGTCTTATATAAATTTATTATTGTAAGAGGCTTAGCAGATCTTAACAGCTCGAGACCCACGCTGCCTGTCGATTTACATGGTGAGTCTAGCATCTCTAATAGCAGCAGAGGTTTTATAAACTTACCATTGTAGACGGAGGCCACGTAGATCTTAACGGCGCGGGGCCCCGGCCACTTGTCACTTTGCTGGGTGAAGCCTTGCAGCGCTTGTAGCACTGCAGGCTCGGGAGCGCTCATGGCGCCCCGCCTTCACGCCTTACCCCGCACCCCTGATTACCACCCACGGCATTCTGTAACAAGAGATAGCATTTATCAGCGATTTTCTTTCATTGCTTTTTGCATTCATAAAAACCGTTTCAGTGCTAGTCGGACTCTCGCACCGAGGGTTCCGTACAGAATATAAATAATTAACACACTAAAAATCCTAAGTTATAGGCTTGGTAATATGCACCCAACAATGCTATAATTGTATCCGATTTAAGAACAAACTTTACTTTGCAAAAGTGAAAAGGTGAATTTATAGTTTAAAAAACACGATTCTAGGTAGGGCAGCCTAGGGGCAGGAAAAAGAAATATTATATATATAATATGCTCTGTTAAAATTTAAACAGTCTACCTTTTACGAATCATGAGATATCGCTGACAGACAGACGGACCAACAGAAGAAGCATAGTCATAGGGTTCCGTTGGTTTCCCTTCGGGTACGGAAACCTAAAAAGGCACTAAAACTTGTTCATCAATAGACATAACAGTTTATATTCTATACCCGCAATTGTGTGAGAAAAACTACACATTCCTAAACAGATAAAAAAGCGGCAATATGATATCTAAAAATAAAAGCTTTTAATAAGTGTTTACGATAACACAGCCTGAAATCGATCTAATGTTCTCTCGATTGGGTAAGAGGTCTCTGGTTAGATATAATACTAGTAAGTCTACTCGAGATTGCACCTTAACAAATTGAACAAGTGCTTAGAAAAATACTAGGGTTGTAAGATATTAGACAAAGGACCTGAAGCACAGTATACTGTGCCTGAAGTTTCACAATCAAGCTGAAATTTAGAGCATCTGCTGGGGAATCGGGTAGTTAACAATATTTGCAAATAACACGCTTCGTTCTTTGATAAATTGTTATTAAATAAAGCTAACACAGTTGTTATTCTGTTTATGGCTACGGAAACGAATAATTCTAAAAAAGTTTCTAATTTAACTACAAACATAGTATACTCTATACCTATGTAAAATGTCAAGAAATAACAAACTCTTCTGATAAATAGAAGACAGACATGTTCCTGGTTTGGCAAAAAATGTTTTGGGTTTATCAGATTTTTAGAGGTATCGTGGTCTACCTATAAAAATAAAGAAAAAAGCCCTCGAAATAAAGTGAACTGACAGGTGTCTTTTATAATACCTTTTATGAATTGCAAAATCTATCTGGCTCTCTTTGATCTGACAGCCCTAAACAATACCAAAAAGGGACTGTAATACGACGCGGTATTACACCAACTGGCAGAACTTTCGCAATGGCCAATTTGTTTGATGGCCGAGCCATGCCGCAATTTGGCCAACGCCGACGACCCGTATCCCTTATAGACAAAATGTTTTTGCAAATGGGAATAATATGGAATAACACTTTCCCGTGAGTGCTGTTGACACGCCCGTGATGGATTGGAATGGTTATTGGCTCTGTATGTGTAAAGAAAACGCCGGAATTAGGTACTTATTTTATTATTAGAGACGCACGCGTTCATACTCCTTGGGGTGTACAAGAAAATTGGTTCGATTGAAATGTTGGAGCGTAAGAGGCTTAGGGTATTAGAAAATGTGCGGCGAAAAGATCTAAGATGAGTTTTTACGATTTTCCTTTCTTGACTTCGCGTTCAAGATACTCGTATTGTTAGATTTATTTTTATAGAGTCAGCAAATAGATTTAATTGATTGAGTTGCGTGTAGAGATAAGGACGCTTTGATATTATCTAAGTGACTCAAGCTTTACAAACATATACACACTGCACAATGATATTGTCGTAGATCAGTTACGATGTTATTATTATTTATTTCACAAACAAATAATACATTATGTTGAAACCTTACTACATTTATACCTTACACATTATATGTAAATAGCAATAATTTTTCTACAATAAATTAATAAATGTTTCATTTTCAAGGGAAATTTTAAATATTGTATTTATAATAATGTCCAGACAAATCAAAATTTCAAAAATTATAGTTTGCGTGTGTGGATATTCATTATATGAATAGAAACGATTTTCCAAGATATAATATATATGTAGATACAGATAGCTAACTTACGCATTTTTTTCTGCTAGAACGCGTATACATAAAAGTTTATTCGTTGACTTTAAAAAAATTGTAGATACAATTTGAAACTTGCGATTTCCATATCAACTTCTTATAGTCAAAAGATTACATATTTCGTTTAGTAATGTCGGGGTAGCCTTAAAGATTTAGTCTTTACAATAATATCACCATTATATGTATGCCGTAGAAGGCGATTCACGGGGTAGTATAGCGGATAGGCTTCGCTTAGAAAAATGCGTCAGAAACTCCTCAAGGCAAGGTTGATTTATGACTTTTCTTGGAGACACACAGAAGAAAATAAATTTAAATGAGCCGGTACATCATACGTCATTAACTACGAAATATCATGAGCATTCAAACGTCACAACGGCAGTCGCTGGTGACACCAAGTACAGTAATAAAGCAGTTAACGACGTGTCCATGACAACTACCAGTAATCCTAGTCATCTGTCTTTGCGATACTGACTACGTACTCCGATATTACCGACCGAGGCAGGTGCGGTTCCAGGCAAAATTATGTAGCGGTTGTTGAAAAAAGATGTAATAACTATACTTCTCATCAGGAAAATCGAAACACCTTGCAAGTTTATGTTTTGTAAGGGTGTGTATATTTAGGAATATATGTCAAATGTTGTTTAATAGTGAATAATATGAGGTTTTCACATTTTTTAATGTTCTGAATTCAAATTAAATTTTTATATATTTTTCTGATAATCCTTACAAAACATAGCAAGGTGTTTCGATTTTTTTGATGCGAAGTATATAACCGAAACATTTTGTTTACTTTTTTTCCTTTAAATTCTTATTAATATTATAAAAATGCTAAAGTGAGTTTGATCGTTTATTTTTTGCTTGACCTTCCTGTACGTCGTTACGGAGAGTAAGAATAGCTTGATTTTGTACCAGAATAGTCAAATAGTACTGCATTACCTATGTTTACGAATAAAGATTTTGACTTTGACTTTGAATAGCTGAAGAGCCGGCAGCATATGCTACATTTTATCCCGGCTGAATAACAGTTCCTATGAGACTATTTCTGAACTCCACACGGATGAAGTCACAGCAAAGACTAGCAATTACACATACTCGTAGATGCATTGTGTAATGTCTCCTAGAAGTATATTTTAGCTGTCTCGAATATGAGTCAGTCGGAAAAACAGTTACTTAGGATTTTTTAACTATTCGTTCTCACATCTCTTTGTTTGTGTATCTTTTATTCTTATCTCCTTATTTAACGATCCGATATTGTATATGTATCCGCACAACACCCCTTTATCTTTCTCCTCACGCTGGTTGACTGGAACACATCCCTATATAGGAATAAGTCCGCCAAATTTGCATACCGACTTATACATTATTTATATTTATTAGCTGTTTTCACATTTTTAATTATTTCAGTTAAGATATAAATAAAGAGTAATCAAACAAACAAACAAACAAAATTAAACTCCTTTTTTTTAACGAAGGGAAATCTCATCTATGACAGGTACCCGACTTCCTAGAGGAAGAGTCGCACCTCCCATGCTGATTTGCCAGCCCTTGCTCTTTCGTATAGGGTATTCCACAGCGGGAAATGTCGGTGCCATTTCCGCTTCCCGCTCGGGCTGATCGGTAGTAGGACAGCTAAAGTGAAGGCCCCTAGAACCGCCTCTGGTGAGTAGACTATAAATCACCACGGAGCTTCTCAAGCCGTCGACCTATAAAAAGGACTATAATGGACACCCTCAGTTGCTTTTGATTAGAGCCCTTTGTGCGCGACTCCGAGATGAGGATCGTCTTTAGGATTATCGAGATTCCGTGGATACAGGGTCGTTTCTATAGCAGTTAATGTCGTGCGTTTTTGTTGGGAGTATGTGTTTATTTGTATTTAAGCGATTAGGTAATCGAATAGCATACAGAAGACATCATAATATCCAGACTACGTATTCTACTGCTCACGTATAAAGAAATGATGGAACTCTATCTCTGAACCCATCAGACGAGCTCCTTCCTTACAATACTTCAAAACTAGCCTAAAAACGTATTTTCATGAACAGATTATTCTTTAGCAGCCTTCTTTCCTTCCTGATCTCCTCTGATTTCTTTTTCTTCCTGATCTTTTGTCTATTGTTTATCCATTATATGTATGTATTTATCCATTATATATTTATGTAGCACCACTTTCCCCTTCTTATTGATAGGATTCTTCTGCTCCCAAGGTTGCCTGGAAGAGATCGCTCTTAGCGATAAGGACCTTCATTGTACTTTTTATGTTCTTTTCTGTTCTGTTTTGTGTGTGTATGTGTGTGCAATAAAGGTTATTTAAATTGAATTGAAGAAATTACATCAGACACTTTCGTTTGTTGCAATGGAAGATAACATAGGAAGCCTTTATTGTCGTAAAGTTTTTAGCTGACCACAATCCTATCCTACTCCCGTGTCGTTAGTTACCAATCAATGGGATAGAGAACGACTAACTTTGCAATATCTAGTATTATGCTCTTGTACGTGTAAAACTGTACATGGACCAAATTATCCTTCAAAATCAACGCGAGAAATAACACGATATACTTTGCAAACTAAACGAGTGTTCCTGGCATGAGAGCCCTTCCTGTTTAATTAATTTCACGTTGTTTCACGGAGCTTTGTACCAAACCCAGCACAGCAAAAGCTAAATTAACATTACAAATCCTCCTTTGTGGCCAGATATGTAGAATAATGCATGCAGCTGTTAAATGCGTGTTGTGGATCGCTCCGGGAAATTCTGAAAATGTTATGCAAAGCTCAACTACGAGCGCATGTGTATGTAGAACTTACGGTCACATAAGAAGTATTTATTGCCATAAAATGTTTACAATGGTCTTAATCTAATAGTACAAGTAGCTTTGGAAATCAATGTCAACACTAAACTAGGCCGAGACTGTAACTTAGATGCTAGTCTCTTTTTTTGAAACCAGTTTAAAACTAAACAACTTAAATATTTTATGCTTGCACGATATATTTTTTTACACATACCCGCACCAACTTTTTAGTTGTGCATTGAGGAATAGTGAGACAGCTAAAAGTATGAACTTAAGCTCCATATACAGAACTATTATAATTTGTTAATATAATGGTTTTTTTAATGTAGTACACTTGAGTACAAAAAGATGTATCCACTTTTTATTATGTCACTTTCACACATTCTTGTTCCTATGTAGTGAGTTTAGGGAAATGTCAATTAAAGATGAATGTGACATGGTAAAAAAGTGGATACATATTTTTGTTCTCGAGTGTACCTATTAAATTGAGTCGATATAATGTAAACATATGATATACAAACAAGTGTTACAATGGAGATATTAGTACCTATGCAACAAATAATGTTTAATAGATTCAACATAAGAAATGCGATGATGTTCTGATTGTTGATTTAAAATCGTATCCTACGTGAAACTTTGGAGTTTTTTTTGGGTATGGATATGTGTACTCGTACCTCAATCACGCATGAACTACTTAGCTGATGAGGATGAAATTTGGGATAGGTAATCCCAAAACTTTTTTACTGTTATAACTTCGATCAAAGTGGAAATGTGTTCCTGTGACATAATTTATGAAGTCCATGCAAACCAAGCCACGGGTAAAGCTAATATCTACAATCTCCTTGCCGACAAACAAACGGAATAATACATAGCTTCTGTAATTATATATTCCACGTAGAAAACCTTTATTACAGAGCTGCGAGTGAAATGTTAGAAATGCATTTTTTATTCGCCTCCCGGGCTCGAAAAGGTTGCGGTTTTATCTTTTTAATATTGAAATGGTTCATTTTCATGTTCATTCTACTGTCTATTCTTACTTTATAGTATTTAGCCATAATTGAAAATGCACATAGCTTTGTACGTATAGCATTTTGTTTCGTATAAAATACATAATGTCAAATTGTGTCCCGGCTCTCTGACTATTCGCTATTGTCAAACATCAGTAATTTATGTTTATTGGGAATCAAACATAGTTGCAATTACTTACAGTGCAAGTAAAGTATCTCGTGGGCAAAAGTGCCGTGAGAGCACGTAATGTACGAGTAATTTAGAGGTTACCGTTTTACATGAAATTCATTGTAAAATTTTATTATGACAACATTATAAGACTGATAGAAGGTGATTAGTCCGGTCAATTTAGACATTCGAGGTTACATAAAGTCCCAACAAGCTGAATTTCTGTGAAATTGTTAAAAACATAATTATAAACAATGTCTAGAAGTTCCCCATCATTCCCCTGTAAGGAATTTTTTTTATTCCAGGTCAAAGGTCAAAAAAATGAGTTTTTCGCGATTTTTAGCAAAACGGTAAGTTTTATCATAAAAGTACCTGAGACAAAAATGGAGATCATAAAATTATCTATAAAAAATGTACCAATACTTTTTTCTTACGAGCCACCGTTTCTGAGATATAACGATTCAAAAAGGTATAAAAGTTGTTATCGTCATAATATGCACACGTTTCCACGCCACCTATGAGGTAGTGTACTTAGCGCGTTTTTTTAACGCGGTTTCCCCAGTAGGCCTACTCCACGGGTCAGTTGTGATCCTGTTTAATGTAAAACTATTGCATAATAACGGAAATTTTCAAAGATTAGGAAAGATAAACTTCAGCACATTGAATTAAATCTTGTTTTTCAAACATTTTGAAAACTGCTACGTGGCGTACTCATGCATATTATGACGATAACAACTTTTATAACTTATTGAATCGTTATATCTCAGAAACGGCGGCTCGTAAGAAAAAAAAGTATTGATACATTTTTTATAGATAATTTTATGATCTACATTTTTGTCTAAGGTACTTTTATGATAAAACTTACCGTTTTGCTGAAAATCGCGAAAAACTCATTTTTTTGACCTTTGACCTTGAATAAAAATTTTTCCTTACAGGGGAATCATGGGGAACTTTTAGACATTGGTTATAATTATATTTTGAACCATTTCACTGAAATTCAGCTTGTTGGGACTTTATGTAACTTCACTCTCATTTTTTGGTCTAAATTGACCGGACTAGATAATGTCAGTGCTATACAATAATTACAGTATTCATGATCATCTGCATCAGTGGACTCATGGAGTTGGATATGAGCAATGAGCATCCTCTATCAAACGTCGCGTTATACTCTCCATGAGGTGATTAGCCATAATCACCACGCTTGGCAGGCGGATTGGTGATCACTGTAACGTGTTGCTGTTGTTACAAAGGTAGAGATGATTCCTGTTCCCTAAAAATTTTACCCTTCATAACAATCAGACGGTAAAAGTCCACTGTTGGATGGCCTCAGCCATGGCATGCCACATTGACAGGTCCCGAGCCACTTGCATCCAGCGATTCCTCGCGGCCTTAGCTAGGTCTTCGGTTCATCTAGTAGGGGGACGGTACACGTTTCCCAGTACGTGGTCGCCACTCAAGCACTCTTCATCGGGTTTTCGTTCTTCGAGCGATGTGGCCGGCCCATTACCATTGACTTGTCAAGCTATGTCAGTCACCCTAGAGTTCGTTTACGGATTTCCGCCTTTGATGACACTGAAAAAGGGTGAAAAGTTTTCATTGCCAAATCACTTAAGATTCAACCACTTTGGAATTTATAACATCTATCCTTTTGATGATTTAGACGATAACTACGAGTAAAGGGGGTATTTCCACTTGGACAACGCCGCGGGCCTCTCTTAATCATTAATATAATTTCCTAACAAATGGATTAGAAACCTGTGACACAAGGAAATTCGTTTGAAATGAGTCTGAATTATTCATCGCTTTACAAACAATTCTCAGTCCATTAAAACTATTGGTTTTCTTGTACGTTTAATCTAAGGAATGGCTTCATCTAATATTTATAAGTAACAGCCTAATAACTCATTTACAAAATGACTCTGTTTCGAGCGCTTTAATTGGGTCTTAAGAGGGAACAGCAGATAAAAAATTTCATATGAAATTAAGGGTTTGGGATATAGCTGTTTTCTCAACGAAACGTTAGCCAAATTCAATCATTTTGATCTTATTCTCTTTATCAAAGAATAATCTAGGCCCGTTGGTTTTGCTTTTTTCAATATTTTGTCTACAATTAGAATTATGGGCATCTCAAAACTCAAAATTTCAGAAAAAATTTCTTTCAACTTATGGTACTCATTATTTAGAGTAAACGTAACATTTTCAGAAAAAGCAAAACCAACGGGCCTAGATTATTCTTTGATAAAGAGAATAAGATCAAAATGATTGAATTTGGCTAACGTTTCGTTGAGAAAACAGCTATATCCCAAACCCTTAATTTCACGGCAAAACTAGGCAAATACCAAAAAAAGCTTCAACTGTCCTTCTCGCACAGTTCGGTTCGGGAGGCAGGGTACACTATATCACAACTATATACTGTGTATTATATGTATAAAAATAAAGTAAGCATGCATTAGTGATGTCAATAAGCTTTATCGATTTTTTCGACTAATAGTGGTGGGAAAAATATATCGATAGATACCCTTTCTCGAGCTATAATGGTTTTACCTGTTAGTTTTAATGTTTAGATTGATCTAAATAAACAAATATAAAGACAAATAATTCTAAGGAAATTTATTTTATCTCTAGAACAGAACATTTTCCCTGAAATTCTTAGTTGTTGTTACGTTTTGTTACGTGTAAATAATTATATATGATTTATGAATAAGTGACTTATGTTTCAAATATTTTTTTAATGTTAAAGTTCGAGTCGGACTCGCATACAAAGGGTTCCGTACCACTGTAAAATATCTAAACAGAAAAAAAACACAGAAAAAACATAACATTTATTGCATGGACATCCGTTTATTTATAACTTTTTTAAAAGCTTTTTTATATTATTTTTTGTTATTTATTATTATTGAAAGTCTTGAGAGAGAACGAGAAGTTATATGGACATCGCATGTACAAATCGCTACGGAGACTATATGACCCGACACAGATATCCCGGAGATCAGCCAGCAAGAGCTTGAAATGGCTCTCCAACAACTCAAAAACCGGTCAAGAGCAAGTCGGACTCGTGCACCGAGGATTCCGTACAGAATATGAATTAATGACATACTGAAAATCATAAATAATAGGTATGGTAATATGCACCCAACAATGCTCTACCGAAAATGAAATTCTAAGCTAAATTACATATTACGAAGTTAAGTTTGTAAACATTAAAAAATCAATTTTACTGTGTTACAATTAAAAAATTCAGATTTATTCCTATGGTTGTGCTGTAAAACCTTTCTTCTTGCCAAATTTCAAGACATTAGGTCAACGGGAAATACCGTATAGATTTTGGGTTCATTGCATTTTGTACGGAAATGGTCTAAAATACAGCTATATCTTTTTATTGCGTTGACCTATAAGTTTCATTATTTGACAGATCTAAGGGACAGCAGACTGGAGTATTCGATATCACAGTGATCCTATAAGGATTCCTTTTTTCCTTTTGAGGTACTTAAAATATAATAGTATAATATGAAGTATGACAGTAGGAAATACGATAGATTTCGACGATATTATTATTCATGTCGACAAATAAAAACTTGAAATATTTTTTCCCAGTTATACATCTCATACACTTAAGACGGGATTTTTAACTCGTCTATTCTATTGTGTGAGGTGTCGTGAAATTACAGTTTTTTAACCGACTTCAAAAAAAGAGGTTATCAATGCGACCTGTATGTATGTAATATTTCCAGAACTGCCCAGTTTTCATATATGTTAGTCTATACCAGCTTCTAAAGAAGTGTGCCAAATTTCTAAAGTGTATGTTTGTTTGTCCTCGCATATATCCGGAACACACACACAAAAGAAAAACACACATAGGGTTCGTGGATTTCAACAAAGCATTCGACACACTCGAACATAGATTTATCTGGGACGCACTGGAAAAACAAGGCGTACATGCAAAATACATAAGAATACTGAAAAACATATACACAAAAAGCACCGCACAAGTGAAGCTAGAATCTACAGGCGAAGAATTTTCGATTGAGAGAGGGGTACGCCAGGGAGACCCAATTTTACCAAAAATATTTTCAGCTATCCTGGAAATGATATTCACAAATCTGGATTGGACGAATAAAGGACTAAATATAAATGGCAAAAAGCTGAGTCACCTACGCTTTGCAGACAACCTGATCTTAGTTTCGGAAAACCCGAAAACCCTACAGACAATGTTCCAACAGTTAGCGGAAGAGAGCGAGAAAGCAGGCCTGTCAACGAACTTAACGAAAACAAAAGTAATGTCAAATTCCTCACAAACAGAGCCCATAACAGTAAATAATGGAGAAATAGAGTATGTAGAAATGGACAAGACTAATAACTGAATGGCAACCACGAGATAGCAAAAGAAAAAGAGGCAGACAGACTAGAAGATGGGAGGACGACATCAGACAAGTGGCGGGTCCAACATGGACCCGCATAGCGAAAGATAGAATAGAGTGGAAATCCTTAGAGGAGGCCTATGTCGAAAGACAAGCTGAAATGTAGGAACGACCGGTTACTGATACTTAATATAAAAAGATAAGTAACGTATAAAGTAAGCATATTTTTAAGAAAATTAAAACAAAAAATTAGTTCAGCAATAAAGGCTATTTTATTTAATTTATTTTTTATATATCCGGAACTACAAGTTCGATTTAAATAATCCCTTTTTTGTTTACCTAGGTATTGTAAAACTTAGGGAAGACTGCAAGTTTCATCAAAATCGGTTCAGTAGTTTTTGAGACTGGGAATGTTAAGTGTGTATTTCGGCGTTGCAGTGCAGCAGAGCAAATTTAAAATTAATGTTTTAACTGTACTGTAATCTGTATGCCGAATAAATTATTTCTATTCTATTCTATTAGTTAAATGTTTGTTACCTCAGAGCTTTTCACTGGGTGAACCGATTTGGATGATTCTTTATTATTTGAAAGCTGATGCTTTCCATGTGGTCCCATTTCAATTTGGTCCGGTTCTTAGAATGGAATCCATGAGAAAACAATATACATCTTAAATTTTCCTTAATAAAAGTAGACTTTTAGGGCAGTTGAAGTCGGTTTCTAGTTCTTTTTGAACGCTTTAACTTGTTAGTCCTTAGACTCTAGCACTCTAGGTACTAAAACACCTCTAGGTCACCTAAAGTATCGTTGGAAGACGAACGTTCGGATATGGTGAAACTAAAAGGTTTCTTTGTTGACCGTAGAACCCTAAAATAGCAACGCCATAATTTATATTGTATTTATATGTGATAGGTACTTACTAGTCAATTATATCAAATACAACCACAGTATGTCGAGACTAAACCAATATGCGAACAATAATTTCTCAAAACGTAAAACAAGGGTTGACGCACGCTCACGTCAAGTTTATTATAATTTTGAAAAATACACTCTAGCCCAGGCGGAGGGGTAGCGACTATGCGCGGCTCGCAGGGGCCTCTTTGGGATGTTATGCAGCGTTATTTGTGTGAGTGAAAGCATGTGAAAGGCTGTATGTGTGCGTACCGAATCGCGACAGCAATAACATATTCAAATACCTACTATTCTACGGAGACTTTGCTTCATTGGCGTCTTAAATAACCTCAGAATGGCTTTCCACTTCTTCGGAGTTTTATTATCGTTTATACTTTCTGTAATTTAAATATCTAATTTCGTTATCTTGTTTGTTACGGGATAACACTGGAACTACTCAACACATTTTTAATACTGCATTTGAATTTAATCTCGCCATGGTAAATATCGATTTCAAATACAACAAATGCTTATCCATTTAAGCTGTGGTCGCAGTACTTTAATCTGTGGCAGAAACACTAGTTAGTTGTTACGATTCGGTAAATATTATAAATATATTTGAAGAACGAGGCCTGGCAAACAAAAAAAGTTGCAACAAATTTTAATATTGTATTCCTTGTTCGTCTGCCCTGTCACACAAAATACTTCAAAATTTACAAGAATGGCTACGTAACTTAATGAGCCTTAGAAGTGCGCTTACGGCCCCAATTGATGTTTGCTACCAAACAGCTAAAAACAGACATTTTAGATTATTAGCTTAGACTTTTAGCACAGGTTTCCAGTTGTTAGAAATTTCATATTAAATGTATACTTTACATTTAATACCAAACCAGTAAAATTATTTTTATTAAGAACAATAACTAAGACAACGTCATGAAACAAAACCCGGATTATCCGGATTTCCGATCCACCAATAATGTCGCGATGTCCTCGGTTATTGGCCGTGAATTATTCATCAGAGGGTAAATTGTGATTCATGGGCCGTTGCTTCTCGCGCTGTGCTTATAAATATTGTTATTTGCTTTAGTGCACATTTTTAAACTGTCTATATAGTGTAATAGCAACATAGTTGAAATCATGATCAATATCAGAACAGCGTAGGTTCAAATTCAAGCGAAGTACCTCTGGTACTCATCAGTTGTATTTTTCAATCAGTCGCCAATAAACACTATTCATAGCACACTTCTGTTTCTGCAATGGTTTATTATATTAGAGCTCATTGTGTGTACGGATCCATGATTCTAATGCCTTCTAGAACTTACTATCAGGCAGCAAATGCAATGTGGTATAATTTGCTTCTATAAAAGCAACAAAATAAAACCTTCAAGCCTCTGCATAATTAAAAGTAAATTGTCCAATTTAAAGAAAATATTTAACAACGATATGAGGCAGGCCTTTGATTAGCACCTGGCTAATAATAATAAAGCCGGATAGGTGCGTCCTATCCCTCTTTAGATTAAAATCTCGAAGGGACTACGAGTTGGACCTGTGTCCCCATGCAAGCCTTCTAAAAGTATGGGCGCTTGTTGAAAAAGTTACCCGAGATATTCAATGAGATCAACATCAACAGCCTATATGTGTGTCCCCACTTCAGGGGCTCAGACGTGCTCTCCTACAGTGTGTATAGGCCATAGTCTACCACGCGGGCCCAGTGCGGATTGGTAGACTTCACAAACACCTTTGAATTTCTTCTCAGGAGTGAGCAGGTTGCCTCACGGTGTTTCACCGAAAAGACAATGGTAGTGATTTTTATCATTCGTACATAAATTCCAAATATCAAATTGGAACTTGTACGAGTCAGGATCGAACCCAGATCTCAATTTGTTCAAGGACTAATGCTCTACCCAACTGAGCTACCATGACTGCTAAAGAGATAAATAATAATTTATCAAACAATCTCATTTTATGTGGAGAGGCGATACAGTCCAAGACAGTATACGCTTGCCTATTAAATAATCTACTTTTTATATAACAGTTTCATTACATAAAACCTACTGATACCTGTACGTAACATAAACCACAGCGTGTTCAGGACGACATGCATAATACATATAAAACTTCCGGCATAATTTAGTCTCACAACGAAGGTAGCACAAGGCATCAAGCAGGATGTACGTGGACTAAAATAGCTCCCTGAAAAGCAGGTCATAACGTAAAACGAAGGGAGGGTCGTTTTACGCTAACACACGCAATTATCTGCTGAATTATTCATTATAGTCGTTGTCAGGAATTCACGCTACATGGAGACTGACGACTCGTAGCATTTAGTACGTAAAGTGCGAGTATTTAATGGTGTAGATGTCAGTAAAGTGAAATTATAGCGTAGGAGGTAACCCCCGACGCAAAAAGATTGGTGTTATAAGTTTGACGCCAATGTATGTATGTCTGTGTATAATCGTAGCTTTCGAACGGATGGAACGATTTTTATGCGTTTTTTTCGCTGATGTTAGGCATTTTCAGCATAAAATTAAATATTTTTAGGGTTCCGTACTCCAAGGGTAACCAACGAGACCCTATTAAATCTCATGAACCCAGATAGACAGTTGTAATTTTCACAGATTATGTATTTCTGTTGCCGCCTAACAACAAATACTAAAAAACAGAAGAAAAAATATTTAAGGGGTTCCGATACAACAAAGGCGTCGGTGGCGCAATGGATAAGGCGCGGACTCTCAATCTGAGGGTACCGGGTTCGAATCCAGCCGTGTACCTATGAGTTGTTTTTCAATTCAAGTACATTATCCGATTGCTTAACGGTGAAGGAAAACATCGTGAGGAAACCTGCATGTCTTGAACAGGAATGTGAAGTCCGCCGATCCGCACTGGGCCCGCGTGGTGGACTATGGCCCATACACTCTCTGTAGGAGAGTAGGCCTGAGCCCCTCCAGTGGGGACTTATATAGGCTGTTGATGTTGATGATGATGATGATGATACAACAAACGTGATTTTTGAGACGTGTGTTATGACGTATTAGTGGCGCTATTTAGTGACGATTAGCAAAACTAAATCTAAGCGCATTCGTGAAAGGATTGTTTGGTGCATATTATTTATAATTTGCCGTATTTTAATTATAAATATTCTGTACGGAACCCTCGGTGCGCGAGTCCAACTCGCACTCGGCCGTTTGTTATTGTTTTCGTATGATTAATGATGATCATTGCGCAGGGATTTTTAATTTTATTCACTTGTGACTGTTAAAATGCATCTTCGACCAATCACATTCAAATTAAATTCAGCCTGAAATGATTTTGACGGTGTCCCCACAGGCTGATTCAGTCACATGCCTCACACCACAGCTCATCACTTTCGTGAACTGTCATTGTTCAGTATTACATGCAGATATTTCGAGCGTCCCGACGCAAAATTGATGATGAAATCCTCTTTCGATATTCGATTTTTAAACAAGCACTATAATAATGAGCTACTATACAAATATTGTCTCGCAAAATGATGAAAGTATCAGTAAAAAAAAAACGTTTCATGTCCGAAATTGCTACGTTTGGGATACGCAAAAACATTATTGACCTAATAGGGCGGAAAATTGGTCACGGATCCAGCCGCCCAATGTGGCATAACGTTTTCCTCTTGCTATAAGAACAAAAGAACAAAGAGTTTCTATTAATGAAATAGAAGCCTGAATGTAGTAGTACCGAGTGGTCTCTGCTTTGCAATAATACCCGACGTTATCCCGTAAAAGCAACTAAGGCGACCTTATTTAACAACGTGTACCACACCACACACAGCATACCACATCTACCATAATAAAATTTATTTTATTTTATTCATTAGAGGAAAACTATTCAGAAGATGGACAGCAACATCCTATGTTTAGAATATTTAATGAGCTCGCTTGGCTGAGAGAAACTCCCAAAACTAGCAAAACAGACCTAAAGAATAAATTAAAACATTTTTTTTAAGATAGAATATAGATATTAGGTATAGATAGATAGCTTTAAGTACATAGCATTATATAAGGAACAGAGCGCTACTCGCCAACAAACTGTTTGACGGGAGATAAGGTATTGTAAATTAATATGTACTTTTGAAAAGAAATGCTTTAAAAAATATGTAACAACGACATCATTGTCAACGAAACTTATGAGTAATTTCAACTTGTTCTTTATAGTTTTTAAAGTAGATCCGCTAACACTAATAAAATTGTGTTTCCGTAATATTTGTATTGTACAAAGGACGCTCAGACAGTCGTATTATTATTATAAAAGCAAATCCATGCTACTGTTACAAATGCACTACCACCAAACAAACCGAGTACCGATAGTTCCACCGTGAATCGAATTCGGGAACTCCGTAGGCGGTTAAAATTGCCATGACGTACATTTGAGTGGAATCTTGGTTCTTCAAGATAAGCAAGTTTTATGAACCAGTAAAATAGATGGAACTATGACTACACTGAAGTAGCTAGTTATATTACTGGAATGTTAGTTCTGTCTGTATAATTGGTTATCAAAATGTTATCTATGTGGAACAAATGGATCTATGAAAAACACCAAAATTGCTTGCAAAATTTGCAACTTTCGTGACGATTACGCATTTAGCGCGGTGCGTACTTTGCCACTTATTTTTATTAATAAGAAAAACAACAACAAATAAACATAAAATTACCGGAAATAAAATAAACACTTTGTAAATCTAGGATAATTTATCTTTTACGCGTAAAGGGATCTCCGTAGCACAGTTTCATATTTCAGCCAAAAATAGCTTCTACCACCAGGTGGGCAACCGCCACATCTGTATTCACCCCTCTACCCAGGAAATAACTTTTGACGAGCGTCCGTGCCCGACATCAACGTCCAAACCGTATCTGTACCTCGATATAATTGCACGGATACCTTTACAGGACGTGAGCTGAAAGGATTATTTTATTCATACCGAGATAAAGTGACATATCCATTGCACATTTAACTTTATTTTATTTTTCAGTTTTCAAAATGACTGCAAAAACCACTTCTATTGTTTCTTTAATCCTACTAATATTATAAGTGAGAAAGTTTGGATGTTTGGATGTTTGGTTGTTTGGATGTTTGTGACGCTTTCACGGAAAAACTAATGAATGGATTTGAATGAAACTTTACAATAATATAGCGTATACATCAGAATAACATATAGGCTATAATTTCTAAAGACATATTGAGTAAATTGTCCAAAATCACACTTATAATATTAGTGGGCTTACATGGGCAATTTTGGCATAACAAAAACGCATTGCCTAGCAACCGACCATAGAATATGTAAATTCGTATATACAAACTTTCGCGTTTATAATATTGGTGTGAAGATTATTTGAATGTACTACGTCAGATATTGAAATTTATTTTGTTTCTTTAAACTATTAGACTACATAACAGAATAAACACTATTTTGTACCTTATGCTGTGTAATAATAATTTGTCATATACGTCACCTGTGCCTATCGAACAAGTAGAAGACATCCTGAAGTACACGCGGACAAAGTCACGGGCGGAAGCTAGTCTTATCTAAAACACTTGTCGCAGGTTGCAGTTTTGATAGTTGACAACCTGAGATAGGTGCGGGGTTAGAAGAAACTCTTTCGATACAAAATATATACTGATTTTGTAGACCTACCGCCGCGTGGTACAGATAGGTACCACTATACTGGGAATCGAACCCCTGTCCTGCGAATACTTATACGATGTGTGGAGCCATTAGGCCGCGGAGAAGGTTAAAAAGAATATTAAATACTTTGATTACGTTCTCAAGTAATAAAACACGTGATGCGTAATATGGTTGGGAACTCGTAAAAAATATTTTTGTCTAACCACGCTTGAGGTTAATTTATAATGATTTCGTTCTTTCGTTTCTACATGTTATTGTTACGTTTCTTTTATTATAAATATTTGGATGGATAGCAAACTCTTTATTCTCTGTCAGGTGGAAAATTTCACAGAAATACATGAGTTTCTTCCATAGATCAAATGCTTTAGATAGAGCTTTTATAAAACTATTTGCCGTTATCAAGTTAGAACTTTGATCATTGCAATATGATTTCAGTGCTACACAAATGGACGCTGCACAGTGTCTCCTGTTTAGCCTTATTAGCCTTCTACTGTATCTACAGGAAACATATGGTAGGCCATATTATACAGTTAATATCACACGACTTATAAAACTATGTAAAGACTTCTTTACAAAAATTACTCAATTGTCATTACCAACATTTTGCTCATTTTCTAGCGACGGAGTTGAAAAAAAAACAACACACACACACCCAAGACAAGACAGACATTGTGCAGTCCCTCTAAAAGACAGTTGTTAGAACGAATCCCACAGTCCATGAAGCCAAACTTCTCAGACGTTTTAAAGCAACTTCCTTCAAGCATTACTTTCTCAACGTTCGTCATTAACCCTTCCCTCAGGATCGCAAATGTTCTTGTAAGCGACGCTATGAATAAAACCGCTTCTGTGAGGCTAATTGCCGCTCGGGCCTAATGAGGAATTTGAACGGTATCCTGTGAGATCAGCGAGGGACAGTTTGCACAACTTTTAGGGTAGTGCTGCGGCTCGGCTTGGTGGTTTTAAATGATGGGGGTGCAGATTAGCCAATTTAGAGTTTAGCAGTACGGCTCTTGATAAAATTCCGGCTACGTGGGGTCCGCTATCTCGTTATAGTGTCTGGAAAAACTAACAAGGGCTGTAGAAACCACGCTAATATTTAAACATCTGGTGTTTGCCCGCAGTTTCAGCAGTTTCGGGTTTTCATAGATATATTCGACGGAAAAGTTTATCCAGAACACTTGTCCATTTCTTCATCATCGGAATCCAAGTCTCGTGTGAATCTTAATTGAGTTGCAAGAATTACAATATACATATTTTCTCAGTTATGAAATTGTATGACGTCAGTCTGTCCGTAGCTTTCCCATATATAAAAATAATTTTTGATGTTTGCTTCCCGAACCAAGGTTTGTATTGGGATTGCTGTGAGCATGTCAAACAGAGATTTTGCAGAAACAAAGTGATCTTAAAGATCTATCTCAGACGATAATTCATTCAGTGATCCGTGTTATTTTACTTAGTAATACCTATTTTTAATCGACTTCATTATGATATCTAAAATGTGAACAGCAGTCCTGCAGGAATATACCTATATTACCTACCTACTTTTATGTTGTGTGCTTAAAGTGTAAATTACTTGCCCCGTGGAAGTATTTCCCTGGTTTTATTAATTTATTTTATGAATAGACATAAAAGGTGTAGACCCTGCCTAACCCGGACGTAATACCCGTCAACTAAAAGCCGTATTATAGCCCGGCACGACCCGAGAACCTCGCAATAACTCATGGTAAAAGCCTGCACTATTTGTCTTTTTTGCCAGCCTAATACCTACATTTCCTTCAGGTATTATTGCGTGGTTGCGTGACTTCATATGCCGTGTCACGGTTCACATGGAGGGCTGTAATTTAACCAGCTATTTGCGATCTGTCGCTGTACACCGAATGTGTAATCACGATTTTAAATTGCTATGAAAATGTAATGGATAGGCGTGGTTGGTTTTAATGAACTGCCTGTTCGAGTATATGAATACAGTATACTTGTATCTGTATG